>CALYDD020000258.1:0-21961 GCA_944472135.2 Trichobilharzia regenti | reverse complement strand
CAAGAAGCCATCCCCCTCCCTGAAAATATGGCGAGGAAAATGGAAATGAATACGATACCGTTTGCTTAGACCGTCAGTTAACATCATCCATCAGGTAATCAGTCGATTGGCACCAGAATGGTTGAGAAGCGACGTATTCAGCGTTTGTTCGAGGTTGACATGGAGGCTATGGTGTCAGGAAGATATGAAAACTTATGGACAGTTGTGGAGACAGTCAAGCAGGACTGGAGGGGCCGGATCAAATGGAGATGTGCATTAGAAGCATTATATTCCACTCGGAAACCAAAATAATAATAATATTAACAATAACAATTACTATAAAGCAGTAAAGTAAGTGAAATCATAGAAAAAGGGAATTATCTATTCACCAATAAAACTGTCTCGTTAGAGTTAATCTGCACGTTTATTGCCCTTTCTGGTGTTTGAAACGTGTGCATGATATTCTAAGCTGATATCGGCAGATGCTAACAAACTATCTGTAGAAACAATTCAATGTTCATGTAAATAGTTAACAGATCTCGTCAACTGTTCACAAATGATTAGTTCATCACATGTAGTAACAGGAAAGGTTAAAATAGAAGTATGAACAATTCAATGAAGACAAGGAGAGAAAGAGTTAGACAAGAGTACCAAGTCAATATCGAAAATAGAAAAAAATCAATACATGATAATTTAACAACTCACAGTTCTCCTATCCATTCGCATTCTCCATAATCTCCTCGCTTTCAATACAATCAACTTGAATCGATCTACTGGAATGTAAGACGAATCAGATGACACATCATTCTCAGGGAGACCATGATAAGCCATGTATTGAATCCCACGTAGTTCAGCCAACTTTGAAAGGTGTTTATTAGAACCAAACCAAAAGCCGGGGAATAATTCAACAGGACATGAAGTACTCGGAAGGAATAAACTCAGTGTCAATGCAGCACCATGCATTCCGATTAATATATCCGTATTCATAACTAATTTGATCTGTTCAGACATGGGTAATTGAACTAAATCGATAAGCATTGAATTTCGGAAACCCATTTGTTTTAATTCACTCAACAGCTTTTCTTCGTTACTGATTTTTCGACTGACATGTCCTTTCATATTACGTGGATGGGCAATGTGATTACGTCGACTGATGAGAAGAATGTGAGGATGTGATGATTGGTTCAGGGGTGTTCTTTGACATCTACTCACCTCGTCAGTTAACTGGTAGCTTTCAAGGATAAAGTTTCTGAATTCGTCGACAAATATTTCTCCAGTTGGATTCGACTCAACATACAAGGGACTTGCATAACCATATGGAACCAATACAAGTTTAGCGATGTGTAGATAATCATACCGGCCGATGGGCACAGTTCGAATCAGACTGTGATTTGTTCTTACCATCCTTGTCTTCTTCTGCCTTGAACGTCTTCTGTAAACCCCTATTCCGGATATTGAATTGTGGAACAATTCATACCACACTTGGTCAAATCTTCCAACAGGATGACCATCCGCCAGCAAGATGTGCACATCCTTTGATGATAAGTGGAGTAATTTCATTGTTAAGAATGTGTTGTACCAATCAGTCATTGTGTGATACAGATTGACGTATTCCACACGTGTGACTATGAAGACAACTTTCTCCTATGAAAGCAAACAAACAAGGGGGATTAGCGTTTGTTGAATATATTTCAGTAAGCATCAATTTTAACTGTGAATAAAATGCGTTTTATTTCAATATGGGAACATTTACTGAAGGTTTGCATATATATGGGTCATTCAGGAATATGTTCATCTTGCTCGTGTGTCACAGTACTTTGAATATCTTCCACTGTAACCTTACTTTGAAAGTCTTTCCTATCCATAATATATCAGTTGAATATAACTGTGAAATTTTCAACTGTACTGACACACTGGATGGTGGACGGGAATCCTATGATCACAGAGATGGAAGGTGTCCAGCATTAGACTCATTGATGACAACAGATTTCGTTCTTACTGATGTTAACACCAGCACTTTACAATAACTTTTGTGGTCTAAAACGAACATATCACACTCACCCACTGATTGTGTTTCTCTCCTTTGACTTCTGCCTGGAACACAGTTCTTCCAGACTGGCCTGTGAAGTCTTGCTAGTGATGATTCTGTTTTCTTTAGGTGTGTGCAGGTTGCTAGCCCCACTTCCAATCTTCCTCCTCTCCGTCAAGCTTGGAAGTGCTTAGGCGTGGTCTAGGAGTGCATCCACCAGAAATAGGAACTGCATCAGGTGTGACATGGCTGGTTGGCATTCTTTGTCATACGGTCTTTGAGTGACAGAAACAGCATTTCGATTCCTTTCCTCATCCTAAGGAGAGGTGTGTTCAAACATTCATGACTGGTTTGTTTACGGAGACAATAAGTATTTCCAATTTCGTGTTCCATAGAGGGATTTTATTGACTCTTATGTAAACTGCGAAATAGCATGCAGCAGTAGAAGGCTGTTTTGTCCGCCCTACGAATTCCTTAAAATTGTGCATCCATGTTCCCACCATGGGTTGAATTCTAGACTAGCAGTTTATGAGGTAATCCCGTTGACCACATGGTCATCGGGTTGAAATTCAAGCACTCGTGCTCTCCAGTGTTAAACCATACTCTGATAGTCCGGAAAAATACAAGAAGTTTAGCTGATCCACTTAGACTCTTCTTTGTAATATGCTGATTGGTATTACTTCTCCAATAGTCATCGACTAGTTACGAAATCCACCTTCATAGAAATTGAATCACCGTAAACCAACAATTGAAGGTAGTGTTGAATCCTTTTCCATACTACCAGTTAGTGACTAATGTTCATTTAGGTTAACAATGAGAATTCAACTTCAACATTACACCATTCACTAGATTACTGCTGCTAGTCAGTGTCTCGCATAATCTGATTCACTGTGTGTTATGCCAGCCTTGTTACTGAATGTGTACTCATTGAGATCCCTAGGAGACTTTCGCCGAACTTCAACGTCTCAAAGGCCTTTCTTCATGTTTCACTTGAAGTTCTTAGCTCGTTTATTTCACAACATGGCAAAGTATTCATGAAACAGTCTTCTCAGTTTAAATCACGACCAAATACTAAGCAAATATTTTTTTATTGTTTTGTCTCTATGTCACTTGTGATTTATATTCCTGTCTCATCACACCTATAAACTCTCACATCAAACTGGAAATGTAACATTTGACGGAATTTCTCATCGTTACTATGTTGAATTAATTCTGCAAAGGTATATATTGAAATGTGATGAAACAGCTTTTGATGAAGGAATCACCTCGGAGGGAATCAACATGGTTAAATACGCTGATGATCTGACTGTTCTGTTGCCAGCTTCGTTGCTATCTGACTGTTTCAAACTGAACAGACTAGTGGGCTGTACTAAACGGTCTTTCACTGAATCATTCCAAGTGTCAGATACGTAACTTCACCTGAAGGCATAAACGTGATCTACACGTACTTGTGCGTACACATGATGTTTGTAGCACAGGGAACATTGAAACAGAGACTAAATCAAACATTAAATAACTTCAACTAGTTCTATCCTCCGGCTTTTCTTCGTCATCCCACAAATTGTCATCGATTTCAAAGAAAATATTTCATGTTATCTTCTACGTTATCTATCAACGTCAGTCAACCTCCTTTTTTGGAATTTGTTAACTCTTGCATCTTGCCTAGTGTCCCATATTGCTCCAAATCAGTCCTTCTTGGTCTCCTGACTCAATAAAGATTAGGTCATATTGATTGCGAAGGATACTGAAGGTTATCGCCACGGAAAGCAGTGTTCCGCTAAGTCAGCTTATTACTTATTAGTTAATATGCATCTGAACTCATGTGAGAAATGAGGGAAAGCCCTATTGTCTGACTCTCGGCGGCCTCTTTATTCTCAACTCTCCCCCCTCCCACAACTCGTACCTCATCAGGTAGGACTACAAGTCATTATAAGAGATTATATGCTTATAGAATCCCAGTGTGCAATTATGCACACTTCCATCAGTAGTGAAGACGCTCATGTGGTTCCTACTGTACTGTACTGTAATGTACTTTGTCAAAATTGCCAAAGTGAACGCAAAACTGCTGAATTTCAAAAAGACAGATTTATAGATCATGATCATATATGAAATGAGTTTAGAAAATTCTTGGTAAACATCATATGTGAGTTGAAATCCCATTGATTCTAGCCACAGCGAAACTCCTTTCACTCCTTCTGATTTGTCACCAAGTGAAAGACAAACGTTTAATCAATATACATATTACCATGCTAGCGAATAAATGAGCTGAGAATGTCCAATCAAGCATGAAAGAGAAGTCTGAAACCCATTGAAATCCAGAAGAAGTTTCTCAATTGTCGTCGCAATAAACTTGTACACTATTACTCTTCAATAACTTCGTCGATGTTACAAGTAGAACGGTGATTGTATATCCCTTAACATTTTTTAGCGAATAAACGTAAATTCTGTCACACTTAGAGTTATTCAAATTAATTCAGAACAAACACAGAGTTTTCTGGATTCTACGCAGAACGATCAATTATATATAATGATAATATACAGATTTCAGATTATAATTGGTGTGCATTTCCTACCTCATCGTACTTACGATCAAAACTCTTCAGCTGCATAAGATCGACTGGTTGTATGCACTTGAGAATGGCGGGCGAATTTCTTTCATTTGTACTCAGTGATTGACTGAAATAAGATTTCAATAAAGATAGTTGATGGAAACAGATGAATTAGATTCACATGAGATTTTGTTTTCGACTAAATAAAAAGGATGAAATACTCTTCCTCATCCTATCGTCATGAGGAGTAGAGGAAACACCAACTAACTCGACGTCAACGATGGACGAGGCTGTGGTAGAAGACATATCTATTTACGAATGTACCTTAATATTTTGGAAAGTATAAAGGATGTGAGGAAGTGGAGTGATATTCGTGGTAGCTTAGAAAACCCTTAGCATAGAACACCTATCTGGAAGCCCTGAATGACTTTTCACTGTATATGGGGTTCCATCCATGTGGTGATTTGATTTGCTGTGTGGACGGTGTGCCATGAATCTGATCGGTGACAGTGAGACGGTGGAATTCATGAACTACATTTAATCAAACACTCAACTCACAAAACAATATTAGCTTTAGTGTCCATCATCATCAGAATCATTCAACTGGTTAATCTGAACGTGAGTGATCGAGCACTCACGCTATTTCACACTGTCACGCTTCTATGTTCATCTGGTTCGTCTGCATGATATCGAGTTGGTTGAGGAAGCATTTCTTGTCGAGAGTATAGATCCCGAAACACGTAATCTGCTCTATCCAACTGTTATACTGATTTGTCTTGTTTACTAATTGTTCTCCGTCGACATGAAGTGAATACATTTTGCGTTGGAGGACTTACACACTGACGTACTTATATTATCAGAATATTTCTAGCTAGACAGTTAGTTACTTCATCTACCAGTGGTTATCTGCTGAAGTTGAACTTTCAAAATATCAAATTCTGTATAACTGCAGAATAGCTGAGGTTATTGAGATGTCTTGTTTTTCACTTTATGAAAAAGATGTTGCAACGACAGCAACAATAAATTCAAAATGATCAAAATTGATCTACACTTCTCCAACTTTGAAGAAATTCACAGTTAACTACTCACAAGTTGTCAGCAGTATGTGTAGCACAAAGTGAATAACATGACAATGTTCCACCGGGAGAAAATGTCTACTCAAGTGTTGGTTTGCAGAGATTTCGTTGGTTTCAGGATTCCATGTTGACCTGAAATCGCTTAGAGAAGCATTGGAAAACGTGGGAGTACTGGATGTCTGTTTTCGCCTAGTTTCTTGCTCCTCAGTACTCCCAGGCTTTCATATGCTTCTCTAACCGATGTGAGATCATGATATAATCCATAAAATATCTCTGTTTTAGTGCATTTCGAATGCATTCCAAATAACTGCTGACCCTCCAGGATATGAACATTTGAATACAAATTAATTTGGGGGCAGAGGCGAAATTTGACAGTAGAGTGGTTAGAGAGAAATTATTGATGAGCTCTGTAAAATGTGATTCTTCACTTGCATCTGTAACGTAACACAGAAAATCTCACTAGTCGATGTTATTCCATACTCTTTCAACTCCTCTTCATACGATCTCCTCCATGTCATTCTTGCACTGACGTCCCACTTGCTGCCTCCATTTCAGATTCTACTCGAGTGATGGCCTGACGCGCGATGTCACTCAGCTGCCTCCCTAGTGAGTGTCCAATCCATCTCCACATTATCCTGAATATTATTTGGGTGATTGCCTTTTGGTATTTTGTTCCCATAGTTTCTTGTTGGTGATTCTTTCCGGCCCGGCCATCTGATCTTCAGTATAGAGCCAGCGAAGACAGTTGTTGATAAAGGTCTGCAACAGGCTGCTGCAAATATTCTTTGTGACCAGCCAAGTTTCTGATCAGTATAGAAAAACTGAATTGGCGTTTGTATTGAAGATCAGTCCGAATTTTGTTGTTGATGCTGAGTGACGAGGATTTTCAGATTGGTTTCAGGTTAATGAATGTGTTTCGCACCTCCCGATTCTCGATTTGACATCCGCGTGCGATCCTACTGTAGTTGAACCAATGCTCCCTAGACACGTGAATGAAGTAACCTCTTTCAAATCCCTCCCGTTGATGGTGATTGGCCCTGGATGTTGCTGTTATTGTTCTTGCTGGTTGCCTTTTTTCATAACTTCCGTCTTGTCTACGTTAACCTGGAGTCCTGTCTTCACTGTCTGCTTCTTCGACCAGTTTGTCGGTTCCCGCGTGTAAGTCTTCGATTTTGTGACACTGACATCAAACAAAAATCATCCACGCGCGAAATCCAGGTCTTGTAGGTCGGTCTTCACGTCGGTCCAGGATATCCCTGTCTTCCCGTTTCCCACTCGCTGTCTGACGCATAATCCAGTCAGTCCACCACAATTATATCGTCGTGGGTTATAATAAGCCAGCACCCTTGTCTGACTCCTGTGTTTATTCCAAACGCGAGACGTCGCTGAGTTTTCCGTTGTGGATCACTTGACATGTGCCGTTGTCGTACAGCTGTTGAATAAGGTTGATGAATATCTGGGGCACTCCGTAATACTCGAGTAGTTTCCAAATTACTTCACGATCAACGCTGTCGAAGGCCTTTTCAAAGTGTATAATGTTGAGGTAGAGGTTTGATTGCCATTCCATGCTTTGTTCGATGATGATGGGTAGAGTTGCAATTTGGTCGGTACATGATTTGCCTTTCCTGAATCCAGATTGTTCTGATTGGAGTTCTGTATCCAGTGCGTCCTTTATTCTCTCCAGGATGATGCGACTCAGGATTTTACTTGGCGTCGACAGGAGCATGATTCCTCGCCAGTTCTTGCAGAGTCCTAAGTCTCACTTCTTTGATAGTTTAACGAGGTAACCTTCCCTCCAGTCAGTAGGCAACTTTCCCTCCTTCGTTGGACGATTGGTGTCAACATGCAGTCGAGTACGCACTGTTGTTGGTATTTCTGGACGGGTTGCAGGTGGTGGTCGGTTCAAGAGTCCTTTGAAGTGATCCACTCATCGTTTAATCTGTCCTCTTTCTTTGGTAACTGGGTTCCCTTGGCTGTCTTTTACAGGTTTCGCTTGTGTTTATCTCTCCTTGAATAGAGACTTGGTTATCTGATGTAGTGTCCTCAGGTCCCTTTCGCCTGCTGATTTCTCAGCCTTAGTGGGCAGGTTGTCGTAGAATTGTCTTTTGTCCCTCCTAGCACTCTTCTTCACTTCTTTGTCTAGTGGTGTGTAAGTTGAGCTCAGCGTCTCCATCTCTTGTCCGTCTTTGCATTGAATCATTTTCTCCTTCACCATTCTCCTCTTCTCTATTAGCTTCCAAGTGTCCTTTGAGAGCCATTCCTTGTCTTGTCTCTTCTTTCTTCCTGAAACCGTTGAACACTTTTCGTTGAAAATCACCTTCAAAGAGTTCCAATGGTCTTCTAAGCATGATTCTTCCATGATGTCACGTAGTGCTTCCTGCTTTGCTCTGACAGTTGCAGTGAATGTGTCTTTTGTGGTTGTGTCCTTCAGTTTTTGAGTGTTGAGCTTGTATTGTGGCCTATCCCCAGCTATCATTGAGGCATATGGCTTCACCTTGAAAGTCCCTCGTGGTAGATAGTGGTCTGAACCCACATCTGCTCCTCTCCTCAACCTTGTGTCCAGTAGGCTCTGTCTCCGCTTCCTTGAAATTGAGATGAAGTCTATTTGGTTTTCGGTGTTTCCTTCTGATGAATTCCATGTCGCCTTGTGTATATCCTTGTGTTTGAACACACTGCCACCAATCACCATATCATTGATTGAAGGCGCAGAAGTCTGAGAAGAGTTCACCATTGTCGTTCATTTCATCAAGGGCCTCGCAAACCATTGTGAGTTCTCTTCCTGTATTGTCTCCTGCCAGCTTCACATTCATATCACCCATCAGGATTTTGATATCGCCACTTTGGACGTTATCCATTATTGTTTGTAGTTGTCTGTAGAATGCCTCCTTCTTCTCCTCTTCTCAGGCGTTTGTAGGCACAGAGCATTGAATGATTGTAACCTTCTTTCCTTCCTGTTGAGTTCAACCTGGCTGTCATTATCCTGGAGGAGATTGGTTCCCACTGCATGAGAGCTTTGGCTGCTGTTGTTGACATCATGATGGCCACTCCCTCGGTGTGCTTGTGATTGTCCTCTGGGTGGCCGTAATAGATTATTGTCCCTTCAGTTGATAGTTGGCACCTTTCAGCTCCGTTCAATCTGCTCTCGCAGATTCTCAACACTTTTATTCCATATCTTCTCATTTCTGCGGCTACCTGGGGAGCCTTTCAGCTTCGTACTCTGTGCGAACTTTCCACGTCATCATCCTTAATTTTTCTCACATCGAAAGATGGCACATCGCCTGACTGGCTTCTCGAAGGCTTTCGCCGGCCTGCGTCAGTTAACTTCCTTGATTCTGGCGAAAAATAAAGCGATTGTTTATATTTTTAGAATTTTAAATATATTTGCACGTTGAAGTTTCTGTAGCGATTTGGTTAAGTTTTGTGGGTGGAGTTGCTAGCACCACGCCTCAACCCTTCCTCTTCATCAGGGATTGGGACTGGCTAGAAAACTAGCGAGCTAGTAATCCGGGCGAAGTGCTTAGAGGGAAATTATTGATGAGTTTTCTGAAGTATAAAACTTCACTTGCATCTGTTACGTAACATAGAAAATCTCATTAGTCGAAGAGATTTTTCACTCATGAAAACGCATGGAAAGTAGTTCCACACTGAGGTTCATCTAGGTGAAATCATCCACTTAGCTTCTTCTGTGTGCATATATATATATATATATATATATATATTAGTTCATGTGCTTCCAGCGAACACGGTGTTTGGGTCATGAGTTAGCATTCTGCCACCAACACCCACTTACTCATAACAACAACTAAATCAATACTTATTAGAGGTATTTTGCAACAGCATATTCAACACACGGAATGGTACCTTAGATATGTTGATAATATTTTGATTGTCTGTGAAAGCAGATCAAAAGTTGAAGACCTGTTGATAAAACTCAACTCATGCCATTCAAATCTCAACTTCACAACAGAATACAAGGAAATTAATGATATTGTTAAAAATTCCTAGACGTTTCTTTGGTGAAAAGGAATGATGGCACAATCCAGAGATTGATATTTATAAATTCTTCATGGACCATGGGACAGTACATACATTTGAAGAGTTTTGTTCCAATCGGATATAAACAGAACTTAGTCACAACTCGAAAATTTTGATCGTACAGTACAATTGAACATGAAACGAAGACTCTGGGAGATGTTTAATTTGAGAATGAATATCCTGAGAAGTTCGTCAATAAGTGCTCTACAGAAATGAGCTACGTGAAACTCTCCAAACAGCTCGAAAGAAATCGGCATATATCAATTCACTATTCAAAGGGGATGATTTGTACAGTGGTAAGGATTCTCGCCTATCATACACGGACATGATATTGACGCTGTCAAGTTATTCACTATTGTCAGCAGACAAAGGGGCAGGAAGGTGCCGGTTATTGTGGAGACGTGTGCAATGCGGGTTTATAAACCAGTGTGCAGAAGGAAATGTTCGTCATTCTGAATCTACCATGGTAATATGTCTTACTTATTAGCTGTTATTATCATTAATATTATTAATACTTTATTCTACCTACCTCTTGTTATCATTATTGCTGATTCATTTAAAACCATCTTCTGTCGGTAGAATTATCCTAACTCGTTTCAATACTGTTATTATTACCAATATTACTCAGTTCATAATCCTTGATATATTTTCAAGTTCTTTCTTCAATGCCTAACTGATTATTTAATTGATGTAGTTGAACCTTGAATCAGTTCATCCTCATTTTATTCTCTCATACTCCCACCCCTATTCTCTTATCTTTTCGGAATACACCTCAATTAACTCTCCTGGAATCCTGGATCACATTGTGTTACAATCTAAAGCCATTTCTGTTGTATATAATCACATATGTAATGATGCCTTCAATTTCTTAATATTCCTAGAAATAACACATGTCTTCTTTCTCAGTGAACCGTTAACATTCAGACTATCTGGGCTTGAATGAATGTTACAGTGAAATATAATCAAGTGGGTAAGATCATTTGGCGTATCGATATTGATGCTAACAAGATTTGAATGTTGTGGGGAATCCGGACAAGTGCCTGCAAATTTTTGGATTGCATTACGATATCAGACGGTCAGTCAAGAATTCCTGTTGGTTGGGTCATTGGAGGCTTACATGAATTATCACTGACAAATAACAGGCTGCCTCCAGTTTTACTATTATCACACTAACAGCTCATTCAATATGTCCCACATCAGTCGTAGTTCTACTGAAGTAAAGTGACCGACCTGACTGTTATTCATGCGATCAGCAAAATCCTTCAGCTGGAAGTTGTTTCAAGCAGTTCGTTGCAAAAATACTGAGTTTACACAAAAAAAGGAACACTTAGCCATTGATTTATTTACCTTAGTCATTATGGGGATAACCTGCATTTATGCATACACACACACACACACACAAAAGCTTGACCCCAAGTATTAAGTCTTTTCTAAACGAGGAGATGATATGTTAGCGAATAAACAATGGGCTATTGTGGTGAGAGCAGGCTGCTAGCCGATTGGTTGACACTAATCTACGTTAATATGGGCCGTGAGAAAATATGAACAAGGCTGATTCAACAACCAATCACAGCAAAGTTAACGTGGCAAAATATGATTCGCAGATAGAGAATTCTATTTGTCGAGGAATCCCGAAACAACCAATCAGAAGCCTGCGTTTGTCTGCCCAACTTCTGATAAACAACCAATCAGATGACTGCGCTTGTCTACTTGCATAAGCTATAATAATGTATGTGAAATATGTATAAATACGTGTTGATTTTCATAATAAAACGATCTGTTGCCTGGCCCTTGTCTTCTGTTGTTACATTTGGTGTCGCTGCCTCCAGAAAATGAAGATCCCGTGGCCAGCTGCGTTTGAAGAAGGAGACATACGGAGCTTCTTACGTGACTTCGAGGCTGTTGCTGAGCTTGTGGGTGTCACGGAGCAGGCGGCGAAGGCAGTTGTCCTGGGGATGCTGTTGAGAGGCCGAGCGAAGGCGGCATATGACAGCGTAGACAGGTCAAATGGCACAGTGTCTTGGAAGAAATTGGTTGAACGACTAGTGTCCGAGTTCGACAGCGCAACAGACAGACAGCTAGCGATGGAGCAGTTCCGGTCAACGAAGCTGGGACCGGATGGAGACCCACTAGTGTTGGCGGTAAAACTGACGAATCTACTTCGACGCGCGCTTCCCACTTTGGATGAAGAATCAGAAGCGCAGTTACTGTCTTCCCAATTCATCGAGAGTGTCCCAGACCACATTTCTCAGCGATTAAAACTGGTTAACTCAACGCAGCCGATGGATATTAGTGAGCTGGCGAAGGTGACAAGACAGCTGCTGAGCACAACGGTAGCCGCTATAGACCAACCGAAACCAAACGAATATGAGCAAAAATTGAAGCATTGCAGAGGGAAGTGGCGGCGTTAAAGTTGGCTGATAGAAAAGACCGATGTTTTGAATGCGGGAAGCCGGGACACTGGAGAAGATACTGCCCAGAAAGGCGGAAAAGAAAAAATTTCAGACGGTATAATACTTGTTCTGTCTCTCGTATGAAACTAGACTTAGTGGGAGCTATTGAGAAAGGCGCTCTGTATTCAAAGTTGCGAGTGAATGATCGAGAAGTAGTATGTTTGATAGATACAGGGCGGCCGTGTCGTTAATCGATAAGAATTTATGTAAGAGTGTTAGTCCGTGTTCATTGACAGTACAAACAGTAGGCGGGCATGTGTTGCGTATAACGGGTAGATCGAACTGTACGGTCGATGTTGGCGGCTGCGAGGTGACGTTTGCTTTCATTGTTGTACCCGAACTACAGAGAACGATATTAGGAGCGGATTTTCTGCGGGAGATTGGTGCAATAATTGACACGCAAGCGAAAGTTGTGGTCACGAAATACGGGCGTATCAACATGTATGAGACCAGCGAGATAGCAGCGGTTAGGCTGTCGGCAGTACAAAATATGGCAGAGTTAATTAATAAATACGATCATCTGTTCACTGGAGATGGGGACCCATACGGTTATTGCAATAAGGTGAATCATGAAATTCCGTCAAGGGATCCTAAAGTAAGGTCATTTCTGACGCGAAGAGTTCCATGTCATCTGGAAGGCGAAGTGGAGCGACAAGTGCAAGAGATGTTAAAAGATGATATTATTGAGGAAGCTGATAGCCCATACAACTCCCCAGTGCTGTTAGTAAAAAGCGAATGGGAAGTATAGATTCTGTGTTGATTTTCGACAGTTAAACAGTATGACAGAGTTAAGACCGTGTGCCATGCCAACAGTGGTAGAAACCTTAGATCGCCTACAAGGTGCGAATGTGTTTTCGGTTCTCGATCTTCGCTCAGGATACTGGCAGATTCCGATAAAACAAAGTGACAGAGATAAGACGGCTTTCATCGTGGGTCAGACACAATATCGATTTAAACGCAGGCCGTTTGGACTAGCAGGTGCGCCGTTTACGTTCAGACGACTGATGAAGCTATTACTTAGGAACTTGGAAAACGTGGAGGTTTATGGCGATGATCTCGTCATATACAGTCAGAACGAAAACGATCACGTCAACCATGTAGAAGCCGTGCTGCGACGCATCGAAGAGTTTGGACTACGCGTCAACAAAACCAAGTCCCAGATAGCCAAAAAGAATGTTACTCTGTTGGGACATAAAGTGGGAAATGGTGAGATTAAACCACTACCGGAGAAAATTTTGACGATTAAAACGATTCCAGCCCCGAATTCAAAGAGAAAACTGAGACAATTCTTGGGTAGAGCAGCGTTTTATAGTCGCTTCGTGAAGAACTTCAATGAGATAGCAGCCCCTCTATACAGGCTACTAGGTGAGCCAAAGTTTGTTTGGTCGGAAGAATCGCAGAGGACATTCGACAGAATTAAACAGCTGCTCGATTACCAACAAATGACGCTAAAACTACCTGTACCTGGAAGACAGTTCACAGTGTGCACAGATGCCAGTGACTACGCTATAGGTGCGGTCCTAAGACAGGACGAGGAAATCGTTGAGTATGCCAGTCGGGTTTTGACACTTACAGAGAGAAAGTATTCAATGATAGAGAAAGAATGTTTAGCAATGGTATCGGCAGTCGACAAATGGAGACCTTATTTACTCGGCCGGCGGTTCCACATTGAAACTGATCATAAGCCGCTACAATTTTTGCAGACAGCGAGAGACCCACGGGGGAAGTTGTCACGGTGGATGTTGCGTCTTCAGGAGTACGATTTTACGATCTCACACGTTCCTGGAAGTGAGAATGTCTTGGCAGATTTGTTATCGAGACCAAAAGATGAGTCTGAGTTGCCTGAGGTCGCTTACGGAGTGCATGCAGTAGAACAAGACCCACTAAGACTTGCACGCAGGCAGAGGTTGGACGATACGCTGAATACAGTAATACAGGTGATCACCAACGGAATAGAAGTGGATCAAACTACGGCGAGTAAGGAGCTAACCACACTACTCAGACAGAGGGATCGACTCAGAGTGAATGCATACGGGACTCTGACCTGGCGAGAGAACGACGGAAGCTGGCTGGCTGTCATACCTCAATCGTCGCGCCACGACATGATAGAAGAATGTCACCAGCTAGCGCATACAGGCGTGGCCAGGACGACCGACCTCCTAAGACAAAGTATGTACTGGCCAGGTATGAGAGAAGACGTAGCAAAATACGTACTTGGATGTCCACGGTGCCAGCTGATGAAAGGTGACCGGTGTATACGGCCACCACTTCAGCCGATTCCAGTTACGGCGATAGGTGACTTGTGGTCCGTAGATGTCATGGGTCCATTTCCTCAGACATCCAATGGTAATCAGTACCTCTTGGTGATGACGGAACACGCAACACGATGGGTAGACGCCGTAGCAATCCCAGACCAACGTGCAAGAACCGTGACAGATGCAGTAGTTAGACACATCATTGCAGACCACGGCGTACCGAAGACAATACTGACAGACCAAGGTCCCTGTTTCGAGAGTGAAGAGTTTACTTCCCGTTTGCAACAGCTGGGCATCAAGAGGATCAGAACGACCCCATATCATCCACAAACGAATGGCCTAACGGAGAGAAACAACCGTACACTGAAGGAGTGGCTGGCCTCGAAGGGCGGTAACTGGGAAACGGAACTTCCACTGATTTTACTGACACATCGTGCTACCACTCAGGAAACAACGAAGAAGTCACCCTTCCAACTGATGTATGGTAGAAAACCACGATTACCAATACACAACGCGACCTGGCCCCGTCACCAAAAATGGAGTACGACGAAATTAAAAGCAGAGCGGAAAGAAGCAGTCAAGAATGTAATGAAGAAGCAGCGGAGTGATGTCGCGAAGTCTCAGCTGAAAAGAAAGACTCAGTGCAAAATCTTTGCAGTCGGGGACCAAGGGAAGTGTAGAGACAAAAGAAATACAGTTGGATGCGGGCCAGGTTCACGAAAACTCCTTCCAAAGTGGGAAGGACCGTACACAATTACAAAAAGACGGGGTCAAGTATATACCATCCGAAGAGGTGATAAACAGAAACGAGCTAACGCCAGTCAGCTCCAAAGATGGGTACAGTGGGACAAGCCGATCAGTAACAATCCTCAACTAGGGGATGTAGCACCCAGAAGGTCGGAACGTCTGCGCACAAAGCTATTTGACGGGGGGACGAGTGTGGTGAGAGCAGGCTGCTAGCCGATTGGTTGACACTAATCTACGTTAATATGGGCCGTGAGAAAATATGAACAAGGCTGATTCAACAACCAATCACAGCAAAGTTAACGTGGCAAAATATGATTCGCAGATAGAGAATTCTATTTGTCGAGGAATCCCGAAACAACCAATCAGAAGCCTGCGTTTGTCTACTTGCATAAGCTTTAATAATGTATGTGAAATATGTATAAATACGTGTTGATTTTCATAATAAACCGATCTGTTGCCTGGCCCTTGTCTTCTGTTTCATATGGTGATTGAGGTCAGTCTAGAAATAAACCATTAGTGGTTATGCATCCTTTGATGTTCATCTTCTCACACGTCTACACCACTCGTCATGGATACATCGTTTTATGGACATCTTTCATGCCTACTCCAGTTAGAAGATGAGACGTGAATGGTCACGTGATGAGTGCGCAGGTGTCAGTCAGTAATTCCGGAGAATGAATTATCGCTGAAATACACAGAGTGATTGCTATCTTTGCAGGTCCAATCAACGGTATACATGAGAAAACTGCATGTACAACAGATTGATTGAATTGAATGTGACGCCGAATATGTAAGAGAAACTTCGAGACATGTATATGTAAGAGAGAAGGATCAAGGATAAGCCACGGGTCTTTTCGAGATCACTGAAGCACTCGCTTGACGGTGTTAAGGAGAACACCGAGATGAACCTCAGTGTGGAAGTAGTTTCCTTCCGTTTTCATGAATGAAAAATTACTCCGACTAATGAGATTTTCTGTGTTACGTTACAGATGCAAGTGAAGAATCACATTTTACAGAGCTCATCAATAATTTCTCTCTAACCACTCTACTGTCAAATTTCGCCTCTGCCCCCAAATTAATTTGTATTCAAATGTTCATATCCTGGAGGGTCAGCAGTTATTTGGAATGCATTCGAAATGCACTAAAACAGAGATATTTTATGGATTATATCATGATCTCACATCGGTTAGAGAAGCATATGAAAGCCTGGGAGTACTGAGGAGCAAGAAACTAGGCGAAAACAGACATCCAGTACTCCCACGTTTTCCAATGCTTCTCTAAGCGATTTCAGGTCAACATGGAATCCTGAAACCAACGAAATCTCTGCAAACCAACACTTGAGTAGACATTTTCTCCCGGTGGAACATTGTCATGTTATTCACTTTGTGCTACACATACTGCTGACAACTTGTGAGTAGTTAACTGTGAATTTCTTCAAAGTTGGAGAAGTGTAGATCAATTTCGATCATTTTGAATTTATTGTTGCTGTCGTTGCAACATCTTTTTCATAAAGTGAAAAACAAGACATCTGAATAACCTCAGCTATTCTGCAGTTATACAGAATTTGATATTTTGAAAGTTCAACTTCAGCAGATAACCACTGGTAGATGAAGTAACTAACTGTCTAGCTAGAAATATTCTGATAATATAAGTACGTCAGTGTGTAAGTCCTCCAACGCAAAATGTATTCACTTCATGTCGACGGAGAACAATTAGTAAACAAGACAAATCAGTATAACAGTTGGATAGAGCAGATTACGTGTTTCGGGATCTATACTCTCGACAAGAAATGCTTCCTCAACCAACTCGATATCATGCAGACGAACCAGATGAACATAGAAGCGTGACAGTGTGAAATAGCGTGAGTGCTCGATCACTCACGTTCAGATTAACCAGTTGAATGATTCTGATGATGATGGACACTAAAGCTAATATTGTTTTGTGAGTTGAGTGTTTGATTAAATGTAGTTCATGAATTCCACCGTCTCACTGTCACCGATCAGATTCATGGCACACCGTCCACACAGCAAATCAAATCACCACATGGATGGAACCCCATATACAGTGAAAAGTCATTCAGGGCTCCCAGATAGATGTTCTATGCTAAGGGTTTTCTAAGCTACCACGAATATCACTCCACTTCCTCACATCCTTTATACTTTCCAAAATATTAAGGTACATTCGTAAATAGATATGTCTTCTACCACAGCCTCGTCCATCGTTGACGTCGAGTTAGTTGGTGTTTCCTCTACTCCTCATGACGACAGGATGAGGAAGAGTATTTCATCCTTTTTATTTAGTCGAAAACAAAATCTCATGTGAATCTAATCTATCTGTTTCCATCAACTATCTTTATTGAAATCTTATTTCAGTCAATCACTGAGTACAAATGAAAGAAATTCGCCCGCCATTCTCAAGTGCATACAACCAGTCGATCTTATGCAGCTGAAGAGTTTTGATCGTAAGTACGATGAGGTAGGAAATGCACACCAATTATAATCTGAAATCTGTATATTATCATTATATATAATTGATCGTTCTGCGTAGAATCCAGAAAACTCTGTGTTTGTTCTGAATTAATTTGAATAACTCTAAGTGTGACAGAATTTACGTTTATTCGCTAAAAAATGTTAAGGGATATACAATCACCGTTCTACTTGTAACATCGACGAAGTTATTGAAGAGTAATAGTGTACAAGTTTATTGCGACGACAATTGAGAAACTTCTTCTGGATTTCAATGGGTTTCAGACTTCTCTTTCATGCTTGATTGGACATTCTCAGCTCATTTATTCGCTAGCATGGTAATATGTATATTGATTAAACGTTTGTCTTTCACTTGGTGACAAATCAGAAGGAGTGAAAGGAGTTTCGCTGTGGCTAGAATCAATGGGATTTCAACTCACATATGATGTTTACCAAGAATTTTCTAAACTCATTTCATATATGATCATGATCTATAAATCTGTCTTTTTGAAATTCAGCAGTTTTGCGTTCACTTTGGCAATTTTGACAAAGTACATTACAGTACAGTACAGTAGGAACCACATGAGCGTCTTCACTACTGATGGAAGTGTGCATAATTGCACACTGGGATTCTATAAGCATATAATCTCTTATAATGACTTGTAGTCCTACCTGATGAGGTACGAGTTGTGGGAGGGGGGAGAGTTGAGAATAAAGAGGCCGCCGAGAGTCAGACAATAGGGCTTTCCCTCATTTCTCACATGAGTTCAGATGCATATTAACTAATAAGTAATAAGCTGACTTAGCGGAACACTGCTTTCCGCGGCGATAACCTTCAGTATCCTTCGCAATCAATATGACCTAATCTTTATTGAGTCAGGAGACCAAGAAGGACTGATTTGGAGCAATATGGGACACTAGGCAAGATGCAAAAGTAAACAAATTCCAAAAAAGGAGGTTGACTGACTTCCGATTATCTAAGCTTGTTAACGTAGAAGATTACATGAAACATTTTTTAGAAATCGGTGAAAATCTGAGAGATGACTGCGAAATGTCAGAGGATAGAACTATTCCAAGGAATTTTAATATTTGATTCAGTCTCTATTTTAATGTTCTCTGTGCTACAAGGATCATGTGTACGAACAAGTGCGTGTGAAGTTAAGTGTCTGGCACTTGGAAGGATTCAGTGAAAGACCGTTTAGCATCACCCACTGGCTCATGTTCGAAAAAGTCTGTTCAGTTTGAAACAGTCAGATAGCAACGAAGCTGGCAACAGAACAGTCAGATCATCAGCATATTTAACCATGTTGATTCCTTCGGAGGTGATTCCTTCATCAAAAGCAGTTTCATCACATTTCAATATTTACCTTTGCAGAATTACGCTTGTTATGTAATCTACCGTGGTGACGAAGATAAATTCCGTCAAAGAATACACTTCCAGTTTGATGTGAGAGTTTATAGGTGTGATGAGACAGGAATATAAATCACAAGTGACATAGAGACAAAATAATAAAAAATATTTGCTTAGATTTAAACTGAGAAGACTGTTTCATGAATACTTTGCCATGTTGTGAAATAAACGAGCTAAGAACTTCAAGTGAAACATGAAGAAAGGCCTTTGAGACGTCGAAGTTCGAAGAAAGTCTCCTAGGGATCTCAATGAGTACACATTCAGTAACAAGGCTGGCATAACACACAGTGAATCAGATTATGCGAGACACTGACTAGCAGCAGTAATCTAGTGAATGGTGTAATGTTGAAGTTGAATTCTCATTGTTAACCTAAATGAACATTAGTCACTAACTGGTAGTATGCAAAAGGATTCAACACTACCTTCAATTGTTGGTTTACGGTGATTCAATTTCTATGAAGGTGGATTTCGTAACTAGTCGATGACTATTGGAGAAGTAATACCAATCAGCATGTTACAAAGAAGAGTCTAAGTGGATCAGCTAAACTTCTTGTATTTTTCCGGACTATCAGAGTATGGCTTAACACTGGAGAGCACGAGTGCTTGAATTTCAACCCGATGACCATGTGGTCAACGGGATTACCTCATAAACTGCTAGTCTAGAATTCAACCCATGGTGGGAACATGGATGCACAATTTTAAGGAATTCGTAGGGCGGACAAAACAGCCTTCTACTGCTGCATGCTATTTCGCAGTTTACATAAGAGTCAATAAAATCCCTCTATGGAACACGAAATTGGAAATACTTATTGTCTCCGTAAACAAACCAGTCATGAATGTTTGAACACACCTCTCCTTATGATGAGGACAAGAGGTGAAATGATACTAACTACATCTAAAAAAGTATTACTTTACTTGTTGCTGTCGCTCAAAGACTGTTACTACTTGTGATGAACTAATCATTTGTGAACAGTTGACGAGATCTGTTAACTATTTACTTGAACATTGAAATGTTTTTACAGATTTTATGATCCACGACTGAGAAATGTGGAATGGAATGATTCAGGATCAACAACAACTCATCTGTTATGATGTCACCGCATTCATCTTTAGCAATAACACTGAGACTAGAATAGGGTTACTGAGCCGATAATATTCGCGGTTATTACAGAATATCACTAAGCTTCTCGATCACTGCATATAGGAGGTACCAGTGTAACAACAGAAGACAAGGGCCAGGCAACAGATCGTTTTATTATGAAAATCAACACGTATTTATACATCTTTCAACTACATTATTATAGACAAGCGCAGTCATCTGATTGGTTGTTTAGGTAAACAAACGCAGGCTTCTGATTGGTTGTTTCGGGATTCCTTGACAAATAGAGTTCTCTCTGCGAATCATATTCTGCCACGTTAACTTTGCTGTGATTGGTTGTTGACTCAGGCTTGTTCATATTTTCTCACGGCCCATATTAGTGACCTAGACCTTAACGTAGATTAGTGCCAACCAATCGGCTAGCAGCCTGCTCTCACCACACTCGTCCCCCCGTCAAATACGTGCGACTGAAGTCGGCTTGATCTACTTGGTGCAGGCGTCATCGTTGGCTTGTCTCGCTGTATCCATTTCTGGAGCTCGCTGACGTTCACGCGCCTCTCATTGTTCGCCATTGCGACTGTGTCTGCGTAACCCCATCTCGAAGTGACCATATATGGTCCTTCCCACTTTGGAAACTGTTTGCCTGACCCTGTCGAACATTCGTCCATACTTCGGCCCACACCTTCATATGCTGCTTTCGCCCGACCTCCCAGCAGCGTCTCAAGTAGCAGCTCCATCGCTGACAGATCTTGAACGCCACTCAACTGCGCAGAAGCCTTGAAGTCCTGCCCGAAGATCCATATGTCTCCATCAAAAACTGCAGGGTAAAGGCTTTTCATTTGTCGGTAGGCAGCGACACCAAATGTAACAACAGAAGACAAGGGCCAGGCAACAGATCGTTTTATTATGAAAATCAACACGTATTTATACATCTTTCAACTACATTATTATAGACAAGCGCAGTCATCTGATTGGTTGTTTAGGTAGACAAACGCAGGCTTCTGATTGGTTGTTTCGGGATTCCTTGACAAATAGAGTTCTCTCTGCGAATCATATTCTGCCACGTTAACTTTGCTGTGATTGGTTGTTGACTCAGGCTTGTTCATATTTTCTCACGGCCCATATTAGTGACCTAGACCTTAACGTAGATTAGTGCCAACCAATCGGCTAGCAGCCTGCTCTCACCACACTCGTCCCCCCGTCAAATACGTGCGACTGAAGTCGGCTTGATCTACTTGGTGCAGGCGTCATCGTTGGCTTGTCTCGCTGTATCCATTTCTGGAGCTCGCTGACGTTCACGCGCCTCTCATTGTTCGCCATTGCGACTGTGTCTGCGTAACCCCATCTCGAAGTGACCATATATGGTCCTTCCCACTTTGGAAACTGTTTGCCTGACCCTGTCGAACATTCGTCCATACTTCGGCCCACACCTTCATATGCTGCTTTCGCCCGACCTCCCAGCAGCGTCTCAAGTAGCAGCTCCATCGCTGACAGATCTTGAACGCCACTCAACTGCGCAGAAGCCTTGAAGTCCTGCCCGAAGATCCATATGTCTCCATCAAAAACTGCAGGGTATAGGCTTTTCATTTGTCGGTAGGCAGCGACACCAAATGTAACAACAGAAGACAAGGGCCAGGCAACAGATCGTTTTATTATGAAAATCAACACGTATTTATACATCTTTCAACTACATTATTATAGACAAGCGCAGTCATCTGATTGGTTGTTTAGGTAGACAAACGCAGGCTTCTGATTGGTTGTTTCGGGATTCCTTGACAAATAGAGTTCTCTCTGCGAATCATATTCTGCCACGTTAACTTTGCTGTGATTGGTTGTTGACTCAGGCTTGTTCATATTTCTCAC
>CALYDD020000257.1:0-58581 GCA_944472135.2 Trichobilharzia regenti | reverse complement strand
CTTCTACACAGACAGCTGAAAGCTGGTCTGTCAGCTGCAAACAACACCCATTGAACTGAATCCCTTCCGTTAGTTCTCCTAGGGATACGAAACGCCTTGAAAACCGATGCTGGTTGTACTAGCGCCGAGCTAGTATATGGCACGACACTGCGACTGCCTGGTGAATTTGTTTCTCCCTCGTGCTTCCCAACAGTGGTAGATCACGCTTCATACGTCATCAGGCTTACAAACGCAATGCGTTCAGTTAAACCTGCTCCCCTTCATCCACAGTCCATTGATGTTTTTGTTTATCCGTGTTTAAAAACTTCTTCACATGTATTTGTTCGTCGTGACTCTGTGCGCAGACCCCTGGGACCTCCATACGACGGACCTTATAAAGTAATTAAACGTTCGGATAAATTATTTGTCTTGGACAAAAAAGGCCGCGGGGACACCATAAGCATTGACTGTTTTAAACCGGTTTACTTGGAGGGTAATCCTATTAGCATAGAGCTCAACGTACCTCATAATCCACAACTAACCGAAGATCGTTTAGACCTCGATGAGGTCACCAGCACGGCGACAGCTACAGAATCTTCTGTTGAGCCTCCTAAGAAAACCCGTTCTGGACGCACCGTAAAGTTTCCAGAATATCTGCACACCTATATGACATAACGAAGTCGTGTGATTCACGCAACTCATCCGTTTGTGGTACTAACTATTTTTTAGACGTATCAATTTTTCTTATGCAGTATCACTAAACACAACTAAATTTTTTTCAACAGTACATGTAACAGACACAAAAAATTTTAATTGGATGTATTTTTTTTTCGATGTTCTGAACTTAGCATTATTTTACTGTATAGTAAACGCACATCATTTTTTTAAACAAAAAAAGCTGATTTGGTACATTTTCCTCGACATGGTTCTTAGCGTTCTTGTTTTCTTTTCCAGGTGCGACGGGCACTGGACAGGAAACAAACGAAGCACGGGATCCAACGAACAACAACAAGGAAGCTATGTACAAACACCCTATTAGCATAGGCAGATAAACCAGTAGGCACCCCACCAAGCCGCTCGGAAGATTTTTTTCACCCGAAAGGGAACCATCGAGATTTTTCACTTCCGGCTGGTTCTGTCTTAGGGTCGTCACCACCCCACTAGGGGGGGAGTGAGCTGTAGCGGTAAATAATTCCCCAAAATTATTGACCACAGCAATCAATCACCATTGGATGCTGACCACCACTGTTTAAGTCGACTTGTTTAGCTGAAGGTTCCCGGTCAAGCATCCGCGCCATTTGGTACCCCGTCGTGTCACGTGCACAATCACTAGCTAGCTAAGCGTTCGTCTGACGGCTTGTTTTGGTCCCGAAATATATCACGTAGTTTGGACGATCAAATATTGGCTTTTGCTTTGTTTTTGGTACGCGAGAATAAATAAATTATAAGTCGCTGAACAAGATATCCGTCAACCTCTAAAAGTGAAAAAATATATAGAATGATTGGAACCTACACTGACACTATACAGATCCCCAAAATTCAACATGTTTAATGTGATTTCTTTCTTGACGTTCGGAAGTTTTTATTGTATTATAAGACAATTTAGAAACAGCTAGATATTATAATGGTAAAGTTTTATATCTTATGCGTTGAATGACTAGTGTGACAAAGTACAAAACAGTTTACAGACAGAAATTCCTTACAAAGGTTGCCTTAAGGCTTCAAATTACACTTATTGCCTCGACGAGAATCTTATTGGGTATAATATGAAATAATTTTATCTTATTGATGCTTAAACAGTCAAATATAAAAAAATGTTTCACTGAATAACTGTCGAGTCTCGTTGACATGCGAACAAGACATTAATTTTGATAAAGCAGTGAAGAAATGCATTTACCGGGAATAAAAACTAGAAACCAATACTGCTGAGACTAGAGAAGACATTGCTGTATGCCTACATTAAACGCAGTCAAAGTTATGATGAGCATTTCTATGTGTCCATAGTTAGTCTTCTACTGGTTATCATACTTTAAGTGATTATGCTACCTTCTGTAATTCTTCAACACTTAGTGTTATATTTTTTATTTTTCTTATTATAGCTTGATTCTACACCGTATTTTTTCGTACAAGTAAGGAATTTTCAGCATGTGATATAGGTAGCCCAAATTTAACAAGCCGGCCATTGATATAATGTATTGACTGCCATAAACCAACATTCCGCTCTGCTTTTATGCAAGTTATTATTCTTATCAGTAAACTACTGGTTTAACTAAAAGAGAAGCATTTCTTTCATATATCATGTTAATTGACTGAAATCACATAGTGATATGGTGTATCTTATATACTAAAAGGTATGAAAATTTCCCATTTCATTTAATCAAGAACACGTTAGTCGTTTGGTAACTTCCCTTCAAAGCTGTACAGTTATTTAGGTTTATATAAACGATGTCAACTGACTATAGAGACAGGTCAGGGTTATTGTTAGCTAATAACAAAATAAGTCAGTGTCTGAACGGTAACATTTTGAACAATTTGATTACAGATTCACTTGTTAAATCAGTTTATATGAAGAGTAAGATGCATGTCCGTGTGTAGTCACGCATGAATGCACAGGGGGAGTAACCGCATTTTGTACCAGAAGGTGGGAGAACATACATCCGAATGGTTAGAAAAATCAGTGAACTGTGAAACCTTGAAGAAAGCAGGTGAGGCAAACTACCGACTTCGTCTATAGCTGAACATTTAACTGATATGAATTACAAAATTGATATAAAAACAGCTTTCAAGATTATTTATAAAAACAGTCAGGGGCGCCTATTGAAATACTTCGAGGCGATAGCAATTCGTACACTTTATTCCCACCTACCTCCGATGTGTACAAAAACAAAGTATTCCTACTACGTAGTCCCTATCTGGTTATATTATCACATGTAGTGTTAATTATTCTTATTAGTCTTACTCTTAAATCTCTTATCAATTTTCTGTAGTTGGTTTGCAAGGGTTAGTTTTGTTTTCACAAGTCGATCACAGATTATTTATTTTAATTAGTCTTTTATTTTTCATTTAAATCAACCTGACAACTAAATATTTGATCAGAATGTTCGAAATGTATTTCACAAATAAACCATATTTTGATATTAGTTTCTCTATTAGATGTATCAACAGTGAAACAGTATTATTCACTGGATGACGTTTCGAACACAATTTATTGTTCATAATCAGATCAGTTATAATCACACGACTTCGAAACTTTGTTCTCTCCTACTTGTCGTAGGGGTAGTAGGATTTTCCAGATCTCCGACTGAACAGGTGTTGAATCATTCCTATTACACGTATTTGCAATTGATTAGATAAACAAAGCTTCTGTTACCAATCTCTCCCTCCACCCTGTGACATTAGATTTTAAAAGTGTCATCCTATCCCATGCTACTGTATGGTTGTGTTGTGTGTAATTGCATGTGGTGAGTGCTTTAGCTGAACTATTCTCTAGATTTCTTATCTTATTCGAGTCAACTAATCTAGATTTTGCTAGGATGTTATGCTCGGCTGGTCTGACTGCTCCTGTTTTACTACTTTGACCTATGTATTTGACCAGCGACAGTGGCTTCACAGATCACACCATTATTTACAATTTAATTAGAACCTGTAAACTGAAATTTCGCTCCACGTATTAGCCAGCGGTATACCTAGAAGGTGCACGCCTCAAAGCTTCAAATCCCTAAAAGTATGGTGGAGGTATGTAGATGACACATTCACTGTACTTAGAACACAGAATATAGATACGTTTTTTGAACACATTAACTCAAAGGTGGAGGCAATTCAATTCACTTATGAATTTGGAAGTCAGGAAGGGGAACTTTCAATGTTCTATTGTAGCACAAAAAAGAAAGTGGATGCGAAGTTAAACACTAGTGTTTACAGGAAACCCACACATTCAATTAGATATTTGGACATCCGATCATCCCATCCTATGTCAGTGAAAATAGGATTGATAAAATGCTTATATAATAGAGCACAAAAACTATGCAGTACCAAGGAAAATCTAAGACAGGAAGTGATACATATAAGAGAAGCTTTGAAACATGATAATTACACTGATAAATTAGTTAGAAGGTATGTAAGGAAATGTAAAAACAAAAATAAAATAAATAAGGATAGTAGTGATAGTGATAATAACAATATATTAATGACGACATGCATGTCAAACATGCATAAGATAATGACAACACCAACAATGAGGAATCTGTATCATCAGTAGTAATTCCATACAAGGAAAGAACTTCGGAAACCTTACACAGAATTCTCGACAAGGCAGGAATAAAAGTGGCTGGCATTCAAACCCACAAACTCAATCAGAAACAAGCTTTGTCGGTTAAAGGATCCTGTGAAACCTTTGAAACAAAACAATTTAGTTTATCTAATACACTGTCTGAATTGATTGTCAGGTTAAAGCAGTGAAACAGGAGCAGTCAGACCAGCCGAGCATAACATCCTAGCAAAATCTAGATTAGTTGACTCGAATAAGATAAGAAATCTAGAGAATAGTTCAGCTAAAGCACTCACCACATGCAATTACACACAACACAACCATACAGTAGCATGGGATAGGATGACACTTTTAAAATCTAATGTCACAGGGTGGAGGGAGAGATTGGTAACAGAAGCTTTGTTTATCTAATCAATTGCAAATACGTGTAATAGGAATGATTCAACACCTGTTCAGTCGGAGATCTGGAAAATCCTACTACCCCTACGACAAGTAGGAGAGAACAAAGTTTCGAAGTCGTGTGATTATAACTGATCTGATTATGAACAATAAATTGTGTTCGAAACGTCATCCAGTGAATAATGCTGTTTCACTATTGCTACTGTATGATTAGGGTATGGTCTGGATATGTCCAAGATTGTAAGCAGGGGTAACTCCTCTCTGTGGATTTTAGGCAGGCGACATAAATCATGAAAATGTTGAACTGGACGGTTGAATCATTTCATATGTTCGTGGACTACTTATTGAATGTTGTTTCATTTTTTAAATCACTTTAGTCAACTGATTTTCTCTTTGGGGAGCGCTGTCTTTTACACCCTCTGGTTTGAGAATTTTCTGTCGTCGTTGAGAATTTCAAACGTCTTTTGAATGTAATCCAATCTGTCCAGTAAGACAAGCTCATTGCTTTCATGTGAACCTTTTTCGCTGGATACCTTTAATTCAGTAATATGTTGTTCTATTCAATTTTAGATTTTCCCGTCGATTGATTGGACCAAAGTACTCGGTATCAAGTTGACATGTCGGCTCCTTGTGCAGATGCTTCGACAATGTCTGAGCATGTAACTAGAAATTAATTTGTGGATGGCGACTAGCAGTGGAATCCAGGATGCGCATTCCGTCCTCTTTGGAGTCTGAAACATTGGGCACTGGGTTGGATCCTCGATGGGAACACCATCACTCACTGTGGAATGAAGGTACAGCCAGGTGACGGGTCCCAAATAAGACGAAATCAGCATCCTGAATTCTACTGCTAGTCACTATCCCACCAATATGTTGTTTAGTTATGAGTCGGTGATCAAGTTTACGAACCGGATCAACCAAGCCGGTATGGAAGAGAATTTAGAAAACCTGAACTGTTTGACTTTACTGACATAGAAAATTGAGAGGAAAGCTCATCTATAGCATTACATGAAGCCATACAATCATACAGCATGATGAAAAAAGTCGAAGGTGCCAGAACCCAAGTCAGCATGCTGAGAGGACGCATTGACAGACATTTTAATAAATTAATCGAAAAACCGTGCAAATAATCAAGCACCTCTCCTGGATATCTGGAAAATTTCTGTTGTACGACTAGTGAAACTTCCAATCCATCATATATAATTACGTAATGAGCCTGATAATGTTGTCGTTACCAGAATGCTGACTTAAATTTTCATGATAATAACTACAAGCTTGGCTTGTAACGGTATAGCACGGCTGTATTTGATAGCAGGATTATTTATTCATCAAATTGCAGGGCCCTTGCATTTAAATCTCTACTTGAACGCACTTTTCATTTTGTGCTTCTTCATCTTCCTTCCATGCATCCTATATTATTCCACATTGATCTCTTATTCCTCCTCAATATTCCTGTAGAAGACACCACATGCAAAACACCATTTATGAAATCTTGTCAATAGCACCCACTATAGACTGACGTACTTGTATTCGAATTTCCCGATGAAACTGTTTGAAAATAGAAAAAAAGTGACGTATTTCGGGATAGTATCATTTAGCGACATGCCAAAGAGTGCGGTATACCCATTTAATCATAGAAGACACAAAAGTCGTTGCAAGAGAGTGAGGGGAATGTGTAGCAATCTGGGTTTTTCGGGAAACGTGAACACACCATCAAGGATTAAACGCGAATACAGACCTTCACTATAATACACGAAATCAGACTAGTTTGCTCAGTGTTGCCACTGTGTAAGTGGTGACTAGAAATCACCGGAAACTCCTCAGTATGCATGGGATTTAGTTGATATTCGGTAGACTTTTATTATGATCATTTACGTAAGAGTAGAATCCAAGTACTGTGATAGAACATAATTCTAAATTAGATAAGTTTATTTGATATAACACAGTGATACAGTATAAATAAGTGGATAACGTTTCCAACAGAATTTATTATTCATAATCATATCAGCCGTCTAATTCTCTTTCTCTCTCTCTCGCTATATATATATATATATATATATATATATATATATATATATATATAAGAGGACTGAGAAATAACCTGTCAACATAGAACTTTGCACCGATGTGTAGCAGTTCATGTAGCACACAAAGCAAGAGAAGAAATGCAAAATAGAGACAGTATACAGGGATATGAGACAAGAGGAATAGTAATAAAGAAGAACAATACAGTTCCTTTGAAAATTACAATTCACAATGAGTAGATGCATCAGCGCCAGCCATTAAGAACGATTTTGATCCATATCAACAATTGTTTCCAGCCATTGGTTTTTACCGTCCCGAGGACCCCAACCACTCAGGCAGTCTGCACCTTACTACATGGCTTAAACTAACTGTTGTGGAGTTCATTGACTGATGAAACCATGTTTTCGTTTGACCGCCGCTAGCTCTTTTCTAGCCTGACTCTAGGCCAGCTAACATTTCCCGTCGAAGGAGGTGATGACTAGGCATACGTAACACATGTCCTAAACATCCCAGCCGACGTAACTTCACAGCCTCGTCGATTGATTTCCGCTCCTAACCTAGCACTCGACGTCCAACCTCAATACTACTCACCCTATTATACCACTTAAAGCGGGAGACAGAACGCAGGCACCTATGGTCTGAGACAGCTAGTCTTTTCATGTCTTCCATTTTCAATGACCACGTTTCACAGCCATAAAGGAGGACGTAACGGACTGCTGAGCAGCACAGACGTCCTTTGACCGATAGCCGGATGTCACGTTTGCGCCAGAGACGGCGTGCTTAGATTTCGTCAGCTATCGACCCTCTGGCGTTGGCTGATGGTACTTCCCAAATAAGTGAAGCGGTCAACGTGCTCTACCACTTCACTCCCTATTTCTAAACTAGGAGTCAGTGTAGTCCAGTTCTGTAACATGATCTTACATTTGGTGGGAGAAATAACCTATTCACAGTTACTGATTCGGTTTAAAAGTTTTTAGACACTGATCTTTCGCCAACTTCTATTTCAAATGCAACTTTTTGCTTTGGCACATCTTGGAGAAACTTCAGTAATAATCACATTCGAGTGTGAATCAAGACTAATTTCGAGACCCCCCTATTCTACTCCAAATTAAACAGAACAATTCATACATCCAAAACAGATATTGCCGTCTCACCTACGGTAGTTCGAACAAATGATTATCATTAGAACCATCAGGCACTTGACAAAATGAAATAAGTAATTCATCCGTATAATGAAAGTCTACAGGACTGGAAATAAGTGCCTGGAATTAAATCCAGCTTCACTTTAAGTATTGATGTTAAAATCCGACCAGATTCACGACTCGACACTCAAAACATCGAACAGATCAGAACTTCTCGACGTGTCTGTTTGATGCGAAATAATATTTGAGGATGTTCACAGACTATGTAGCATATCACCCTACACTTACATCAAACGAAATTTTATTCCAAAGAATTTTTGTAACCTTATAACAATTGACTTTATTAAAAACTGCACAGAAGAATGCGAACTCGAAGTTATTAGGTAACTGATCGAATAAGTATAAAGCCTCACTCAGAAGTGCACACAAAAAATAATTTAAAAAATAACATGGTCGTGCAGAGTTAGTATGCTCACAAACCTGATGAGTGGAATGAACCGACTGCTGGATCTAAACAGCACGATGATAGACTACGCATCCTATGCTAATCTATATTTGAGACCAATTGGAGCATCTAGGTTTGATAGGTAAGGTTGGATCGAAACTTACATAACGTTACCATTGGAAGAAGAGAGTTAACGAGCGAAATGGAGTGCAGTTTTTGAGGCTTGCGCTTCCAACTCCTTTGCTTAAAAGTTAGCATGCATCATAAATGGAAATAGTTTGCCGTCAAATACAAACCCAGCCAGCAGATACACAATACACGCCACTAATACTAAGTAGGTAGTTATCTGTAATAGGAATTGAGGAGAGAACTATGACCAAACAATGCAGCACACATGACAGTGAGATTCAGAATCAACTAGCAATTAAAAGTTATTTCACTGTTTGAGACCAAACAGGTTATTACTGAATCCACCAAATTTAAGGTCGACTGTACAAGTATGAACACAATGACTGTTGTTTACGAAGTATTAAGTCAGTGAATAATGACTCCTATAACATATTCTAATCCTAATCTCTAATAAGAACAAGGAACATTTTCAATCTTGTGGTTTTTCTTAGTACCTGGTAGTTCTCATTGTTTGGAAACGAGAACCCCAGATAAAAAATAAATTTTTTGGAGAATCTGATTCGTTTGACTCAATCTTTTCTTTGTAAGTAAGGAAATCAATCTAATTACATGAAACACTGCTTTTGAGAGATTTTTATTGTTCATAAGACTAAGTACATAAAACTGCTGACGGAAGCATAAGTAATATGATGAAAAAGTACTACTATCTGATTGCCTATGCAGACACTTGATATCCAGCTATGAAATCGACAACAATCTTCTTTAATTTTTCATCAGTTTGTGGCTTGAGTTCTCCATCTTCACGAATAGTTTTCAACAGATCCTGATGGTTTGCCAAGACAAATTTGAGGAAGTCTTGTTCGAAAAGAACGATTTTAGATGGATCCAATTTGTCTAAATGTCCTCGAACACCAGCATATATTACGACTACTTGTTGTTCAATTGCCATTGGAGCTAAAACAAGTAAGTGATTAATTAAAAGTCATCATACCATACTGATTTTGTTTCAAGAGTTCTGTCAATCGTACACCTCGATTTAACAACGACTGAGTCGATGCATCTAAATCAGAACCGAACTGAGCGAAAGCGGCTACTTCTCGATACTGGGCAAGTTCCAACTTCATGCGGCCAGCAACTTGCTTCATTGCCTTAGTTTGAGCTGCAGAACCAACGCGACTGACAGAAAGACCAACATTTATAGCGGGTCGAATACTTTTGTGAAATAATTCAGTTTCCAAAAATATTTGTCCATCGGTAATAGATATGACATTGGTTGGAATATATGCAGATACATCACCAGCCTGGGTTTCAATGACAGGAAGAGCTGTGAGTGAACCTCCTCCGTATGAATCATTCATTTTAGCAGCTCTTTCAAGCAATCGTGAATGCAAGTAGAATACATCACCAGGATACGCTTCTCTTCCTGGAGGTCTTCGTAATAACAATGACATTTGTCGATAAGCAACTGCTTGCTTTGACAGATCATCATATATGATCAATGCGTGTTTCCCATTATCACGGAAATACTCACCCATTGCACATCCTGCATATGGAGCTAGATACTGAAGAGGAGCTGCATCAGAAGCTGTTGCGGATACAATAATTGTATACTTCATGGCATCTGAGTCAGTAAGTCGTTTGACCAACTGCGCAACTGTTGAACGTTTTTGTCCGATGGCGACGTAAATACAATAAAGCTTTTTCTTTTCATCCGCTGCTTCGTTGAAACGCTTCTGATTAATAATGGTGTCTACTGCAATAGCTGTTTTACCCGTCTGGAAAATTTAATGATTACCATATAGTGCAAAATTACCTGACGATCTCCGATGATAAGTTCACGTTGACCCCGACCAATGGGAACAAGGCTGTCGACAGCTTTAATTCCTGTTTGCATTGGCTCGCGGACAGAAATGCGGGGTATGATACCGGGGGCTTTAACCCCAACACGCTGTCTTGTTTTAGTGTTGATTGCACCGGCCCCATCAATCGGTGTACCTAGAGCATCAACTACCCGACCAAGTAATTCTTCGCCAACGGGTACGTCAACAATGGCTCCTGCCCTTTTGACAATATCGCCTTCACGAATAAGTTTATCATTACCAAAGACGACTACACCGACGTTGTCAGGTTCTAAGTTGAGGGCCATACCCTAAACAGCATGTAAAAAGACAAAAGTAGACAAACCTTGAGACCAGACGAGAACTCCACCATCTCTTCAGCCTGTATGTTTTTTAGGCCATAGACGCGAGCAATACCATCACCAATACTTAAAACGCGCCCAGTTTCCTCTAAGTTTGTTTGTAAAGTTTGCCCTAAAATGCGGTCCTCCAAAATACTGGAGAATTCAGGGGCTCCAGCCTTTTGAACGTGGGACGTCGACAGAAGTCTGCATCCAATTTGTTTAAGCACCTGAAAAAATAAGGCGTAACACTAGTTAACAGACATATGATAAAAATGCATGAAAGTAATGCAGGTGATAAATAAAACCCAAAAATAATACATCTTGCTGCTCAAGTAAGCTAAAAATTTTAGCAGGAAGGATAATTTCACTGTATGCACCTTTACTTGACGGGGGCTACGAAAATATTCATAAACTTGAACTACTTATTCAATCCTCACAATACCTTAAGAATAAGATTTCCTTTGACGCAAACAATAAGACTTCGTTTAACTTATAATTTATATAAATTTATAACTAATAAAGGCAGAGAAAACATGATCCACAAACGTGACGTGCTTGAAACGTGATCCAGTTATCGACACTAGAAGCTATATGAAATAAATTTTTCAATATGCAACATTAGTTTGTTCGCTAGACGAATACTTCAAAGCTGAGCCAGAAGCTATGATGTTTCTCAATGAACTTCAGTCATCATATTCTATTATATAAATCATTCGAATTGCCGACTTTATTTTTTGTGCAAAAGATACATTACATACGCTTATACCATCATGCGGTTTGCATGAAATGAACAAGCCTGATATATGAAGAAAAGAAACATAACGACAATACCGTGCATTAAGATGCATGGGAAGAATTAGATAGATATCAGTAGGGATTTCGGGTACCTAGATTTTTTTAAATGAACACAAATGAACCACCGAAAACAATTTCCACCCGTGTCAAAATGTTCACAATCGTTGATCGTAAGGACAGCTTTTATTGCCATACGTAGACACGCCCAGAACCACAAGTATGTACCACTTTGCCTGACCAACCTCTTCGATTTAGTCCTGCTTAAATAAGCGTCACACGTCAATGAACGTGGTGGATCAGCTTTCGATTCGGCATCATTCCATCAGCTTAAATAAGTTGCGATGATACAATAGCATTCGCTAACTTATAGTGACATGCTTCTAACACACTTCATACCATCACAGAGTGCTGTAATCAATTCAAGATTAGTGGTTATCTTCTACCTAGATCTACACTTTCTGTTATCACTGAGAATTAGGGCAGGTAGGGCTAAGTGGCTACTCTCGCTAGTTTTGTGCACACATCAGATGTTTAAAAAGGAGCAACTTATCCCTTCAATGTGCACAAAGCAACACGCAACCTGTCCTATATTGGCAATTTCTTTTAGTCTATCCGCTGTACAACAGACATTTCTAACAAAGCAGAACCTGCAAGAAAATGCTCTGCAAAGGTCATTAGTTCATTGCGATACACAAATTGGACCATCACGTTCAAGGAACCTACAATACAAACTACGAAGGCTTAGTAAAGTTTAAGTTGGTAAGATTGTAGGGCGAAGGCACACAAGTTAAATACCTAAACTCTGACTATTTTCTAAGCCTTTGTTTGAAATACAATCACACCACGAAATGAGTGAGATTAACAGGTAGTGTAAAATGAGAATTATGCACAGGACAGTCCGACCTAGGATTAATTAGCCAATAATCATATCGGAGAGCTAATAGAGACTGCAATCGAGGTGAATCACATCACGGAATGAGATAAGAGAGCTCAATTGTCACTTTAGTTGCCATCAAATAAAACAGCGAACATTGGGAGTAATATATGCAGTGAATCATATTGCGTTGAATTTTATCAACAACATGACGAAATTCCTAAGTACCGTTACCTCGGCTAGCAATCAAGGTGAAGTACTCAAGGCGAAAGTGGTCAACAACAAAACACTGATTGGAGAGATGACGGAAGGACGTGTCAGTAGCGTGTGCGTGTTGATCAACCTTAGAAGTGCAGAGGTTTCAGTTACCTCCTAATCAATTCTTTCAATTTTCTCATTTTATTAAGGCAGCGAAACACGGCCACCAGCGCATCCAATGACTGGGAAGGCTTTCAGCTTGTATGTATACACGAGGTGCCTCAGAAACCTATCTTCTAGGCGAACAGCAACCAGATCATTGTTTACAGTAAGAACTGATATCAACAACCACTCAACTACTCATATTGGACTATGACCTAGCTGTATCAAGGTCTCACTCATAGTCTATCTGACCACACCAGAACTTATCCTAATAAAGCAGTCAATCCAAGAACTACTACACATAGCAGTAATTACCATTGGGAAAGCTAACAACTATCTGTCAATGCTGTATACCCAATATAAAGACATCGATTGAAGATCACTGCATCTTACAAAACATGGATGGACTACATGAGGACAGAATTACTGTACTACATTGATTAACGCAATTACGTTGCTTCACACATCTTCCCATCATCTTTGGAGTTGGGTTTTGTACTTAATTGACAGCAGAATACGGATATAAATATTAGCTTATTATCTGGATAAACTTACGCATGTATTTAGTCTTGGCAGGCGTGCTAAAGCCATCTTGGCCGCACCGAAAGAGGACATGACAGATGTACAGGGAAAACTGAAACTGTGGTGTCCCGCGTCGTCAATGGGAGAACTTAAACAACAATCTGCAAAAAACTTCAACATAAGAATCATTATAAGTTTTATATGAATAGAAAAACAGGGAGTGGTGTAATCGGAATATCATGAATATAGGTTAAATAGTTGTAGGGGTACAACTCACTGCATCCCTCACCCTTGGACCTAATTTTCTCCCATGGTTAAAATATGAGACTTAGTTTTCACGCAGTACCCATGGTTAACTTCACAGCAGTGTCCTGAAAATCGGCTTGACAAATGGAAATTTGACATTGCTGTCTACAATTCTGTGGCCTAATCCCAGGATTGGGATATGAATGCGGGATCTCACAAGGAAGCTGGATAGGATCAATTCAAGCAAATTTACATCACCAATGCTTCACCATACGGTTTGTCCCAAAGGGCTGTAAACTCTTTCTTATGAGTAGACCATAAGGACTCGTGGACTATATAGTTGTAAGCTCAATGGCTGGAACGTGTTTTTCACCCTTGGAACTCCAGAGGCAAGAAAGCAGTGCAATAGCGGGTGAAATCTGTAGAGAATCCGGCTCGAAATGTGGTGTCACAACCTGAGGAAATATTTTTGTACGTAAATCTCAGAAAGTAGACATCCAACACAGTTCCGAAACTGTCTACTAAAGACGAAACAATCGAAGAGGAGGACGGATAAGTGAATCCGCCAACCTCTTCAAAAACTCACAGGAGTTATCATCCCACATAGCATGAACTCCGTCAGGCGGGGGGAGAGCCGAAACATTTTCTTCGACGTCGATCGAGATGTAATATTACGATCGCTAAACAAATTAGCCAGAGCGAATTCTATGGGACCCGACGACCATCACCAAAAAGCTTCTCAATGAATTGGCGGCTAAAATACTCAGCCCACTAACCAAGCTGTTCGGGCTGTTTTTCCTACGTGAGCTGCTACCCTGCGATCAGAAGTGCGCCCTAGTAACCTTCACTCGCGTGGAAATCCTTAGTTACAACTCTTCAAACTTCAATCCCTTTAGCATTGCCAGTTTATAGGTGTTAAACTTGGGCTCTGTGGTAGTAATTCCATATTAGTTTGTTTATTAGATGTACCACACAGCGAAAAAGTATTTTTTTAGTGGATAACATTTCCAACAAAATGTATTGCTTATAATCAATTCACTCAAAACCGCCAAGCATTAAAACTTGAGTTTTGTAGTTTTCGTTGTTCTCTCCTATTTGTCGGAGAGGAAGTAGAATTTTCCAGATATTTGGGACCGGTGTTTAATCATTCCTAGTTCATTTACATCAGTACATGCAATAACAAACAAGCATACATTGGGATGGGATAAAACGACAGTTTTGGAATCTAATGTAACAGGGTGAAGGCGAAGATAGATAAAGGAAGCTCTATTTATCGAATCATCCGCAAATACATGTGATGGGAATGATTCAACACCTTTCTCAGATATTTGGAAAATTCTACTACCACACCGACGACAAATGGGAGAGAACAAAGGAGACTATAAAACTCAAGTTTGGAAGTCCTGTGATCATAACTGACATGATTATGAACAATACATTTTGCTCGAAACGTCATCTAGTAAATAATACTGTTTCACTGTTATACATCTAATAAACAAACTAATATGGAATTGCCAATGTAGGACCTCTACAACATGGTATGCTATGATTATTTAGATGTAGCTAGTATCTGTGAAACTAACAAGGATAAAGTGAGTAACCAAGTAGGAACTAGATCTTCCCTACGATGAGTAAGACTTCCTTTGTCTATTGACTGAAGAATTTTCTTCCGTGTGTTTGATTAAGTTTCCCCCTCTCCACTTGGTCATTGCCGAGTTCTCTAGGATGGGGTTTTTATAAATGCCACTAGTCTCCTAAAATATCACCAACTGTTGATAGGTAATTTGAGTAATTATTTTGATGGGAAAATCGGTTTCTAAATTAATGAGCTCGCTCTGTTCACATATTGCCTACTATTTCGTCATATTTAACTACGGTGATTTATAATAATAATGATAACACTTTGAGAAAGGTGTTAGAATTAAATATAGAAATGTCAGTAAAAACAATACCGTTTTGTTTTTCATTCATTATGAAATACAAAAAGCTTTATTATTCAGTGATTTATGTTTTGTTTTTCGGATATTGTCCTCGCTGATACGTGAGATTTAGTTTAAATTTCCCTTTCCTCAGAATGTCTCACTCGCCAAACGTGAAAAGTGACTTTAAAAACCCTACTTTTGCGAGGATGGATTCTTCAATAACTACCAGGGTTAAATTGCCTCAATTTGATCGGCATGGCCTGGAACTGTGGTTAACCCAACTAGAGTACTACTTTGACCTGTATAGAAATAAATCCTAAACTACCAGGTATAGGGATGTGACTTCTTAGTTACCTTATGAGATTATCCATGAGGTGTGAGACTCCATACTTCATTCTTCAAACGAGCAGCCATATATAGCGCTTCAGTACGAGGTGATGAAACGCCTTTTCTTGTCTAGAAATCAGCGCAAATACAAATATCTGGGGGAAATGCTTGAAGTCAATTCTCCTATATAACTTTGTTGTGAAATGGCCTACAGCGCGCGCTTTGAAAAAGGAGAGTGGCATTTTTTACGTTGTGAAGTAAATTCTGCTTTTGTTGTTTAAACCACATCAGAAGCTTTTAGTTCACTTTAACTGATTTATTTAGTTCAAGTGTTGTCTGTTTTATTCACATTTTGTGTTTTGGTTGGTATTTACCTAGCTGTCACACGTATATATAAGTGTGTATTTGTTTGGCATTAACCTCACTGTTTTCACGTATATATAACTGTATAGTTGTAACAAATTAAAATTATGGCCCCAACTAACAATTGTGGTCGACCGGACTGCCACTTTCCGGTGGATGATGGGATGCAGTGTGACAACTGCAGCCTTTGGTTCCACAAAGTTTGCACTGGTTTAACACCAGTAGCCTATAAGAGATGTTGCAAGCCATCATCTCCATGGCTGTGCAAATTTTGCAGCAACCCGTTAGATGTCCTCATCCAAGAGGCAGTAGGACTCTTGATGTCCAAGAAATTGTCGAAAGACATAGTTGAAAAGCCTGTACCAGAAACCTTCGCCAAGGATGGCGGTTCAGGACATAGTTGTAAGATTCAGGGTGCATCACCTCCTGAAGTCTCAGAAGCGAAAGAAGCACAAAATGCCCAGACATCTGTTGCTGCAAAGCGCAAAAGGCAACGGAAATCCAGAAGGGCAAGTAGTGCCAGCATGGCAAAACCAGCCTGTGAAATAGCAACGCCAAAGCGCAGCGTGTCTAGTGCACGAATGGCTTCTAGTCGCGGCGAAAACAGAGTGGGAGAAACGGACTCCACTTGGTTGCTGCCGAAAGGTAAGAAGCAAAACAAAACTAGGAAAGAAACAGTAGCCGAGTTTACCAACAAGGTCTCGACGACTGTTAGTTCCAGCAAAACTCAGAAACCCACGGACTCTAGTTACAGTATTATCATCTGGAACTTGGAGGAATCTAAGAACACAGATCCAGCTGCCCGACATGCAGATGATCTGAAGGCGATCAGCTCCATATTCCGGGAAATACTTCCCGAAAAAACAACTGGAGTACACGTACGAAAGGCTATCAGGATCGGAAAACGAAACCCTGATGCTACAGGAACTCCTCGACGACTACTTAAGGTAGTTTTAGGGAACGAAACAGAGAGGAGGACCATCCTCGACAACGCGTTCAAAGTCAACGACAAAAGTCTAAAAATAAGGCCTGATTGGCCTTTGGAAGATAGAATCAAAAGAAGAGAAGCCGTGGCTGAACTAAAGGCCAGGCTAGAGAAAGGCGAGAAGGACCTCAAACTATTGGGTTTTCGGGTGGTGAGGTCTCGGAAACCGATGCTGCCGAGACCTCTCTTCATAAGCCGGGTGAACACGTAGGTGTTTCGGTGTGCTATACGAACGCATGTAGTCTTAGGAATAAGCTCGCCGAATTAGGAGAGTTATCTGAAAGACTACAACCTGATGTAATTGCTATCACTGAGACGTGGTTGTTAGTGGGTGTAGACTTAACTCCACTCATACCTGGGTATATCTGCATACGAGCAGACAGAGTAAGTAGTCGGAAAGGTGGGGGGGTTGCTCTTTACATCCGGGATGACATAGGGATCAGGTCAACGTTGTCAGAAGCTCATGACAGCGGCACCAGTGAAGCCGCAAGTTGCATCATTAACTTAAACAAAGGCACTTTAACGATCGGAGTTATCTACAGAAGTCCTGCTAGCCAAGCTGATGACTTCGTTCTAAATCACTTGAGGGCGTGGGGTAGTAGAAATAGGTGTCTGATTGTTGGCGACTTTAACGCTCCACATATTAATTGGGGGGAATTAAACTCCACTAGTTTGTATACCTGTTTCAATAGGGAGCTCACATTGACAGTGCTTGAATGTGCACTCGTGCAACATATGCATGCACCAACACGGTATCACCCTGAACATGATCCATCTACTCTAGACTTGGTATTGACACACCAGAAGGAGGACGTTGGTAACATTAGGTGCCTCCGCCGCTTGGCAGCAGTGACCACATAGTCATTGCTTTTACGTTTAGGATTCATTCTCTCATGCACAGGCCAAAATCTGCTCGTCCAAACATTTGGAAAGCGGATATACAAGGAATCCGGAACGCAGCAACTGTGGTTGACTGGTCAGTTGATACAAGTCAGACTGTCGAGGAAGCTTGGGTAGGATTTAGGAATACACTAGATCGTGTCACTTCACCTTTTATACCTTGGTACACTCCTCGAAAGCCGTCGCATGAACCTCCTTGGATCACTAGTGAAATAAGGAGGTTATTAAGACGGCGAAAGAACTTATGGGACCAATTTGTTATGACAGGAAGGGAAAACTTCCAGAAAGACTACCGCAAAACTCGAAACCTCTGTAAGTATGCGATTAACAAGAGTCGTATAGAGTACGAGAGACGATTAGTACTAGATTGCGTTCATTACCCAAAAAGGTTTTACTCGTATATTAAACGTAGGACTAAAACTAGCAGTGGTATACCGTCACTCATAACCATTAGTGGAGAAGCGGCTGAGTCAGACGAAAGGAAGGCTGAAAACCTCTCTGAATACTTCTGTGACGTCTTCTCGTCTGATAGTACCACCCAGGGATATGGCGAGGTCACTGCCATCGCCACTCAGATGCCCTCAATTGTGGTAGAGCACACAAAGGTTCTGAAACTACTGTCTAAACTGAAGCCAGGTAAATCACCTGGGCCGGATGGACTTCACCCTAAGTTGTTACTTTCCTTGGCGGATATAATATATATTCCGCTTACGGAGATTTTCCAAATGTCTCTGACGCAGGCTAAGCTACCCAGGGACTGGAAGGATGCCATTATAAGCCCTATCTTCAAGGACGGGGATAGGCAATTGGTATCTAACTACAGGCCGGTAAGTCTGACATGCATTATTGCAAAGGTACTGGAAACTATTATAAGGGATCAACTATTAGCTTATGTTGAAACACATGGCTTGTTGGCTGTGGAACAGCATGGATTCCGACCAGGACGATCCTGCTTGACAAACCTACTATTGGCTAGGGAAGACTGGGTTGAGGCCAGAGATAGGGACCATCTGTTGGACGTGGTTTTTATTGATCTTAGCAAGGCGTTCGACAAAGTATCCCACTTAGGTCTCCTTAGTAAACTGAAAGGTTTCGGACTAGACCAATGCCTATGTGAGTGGTTTAGAGATTACTTAATGGATAGAAGGCAGAAGGTTAGAGTTAATGGTGTACTATCAGGATGGAAAGCAGTATCCAGTGGAGTGCCCCAGGGAACTGTATTAGGTCCATTGCTATTCCTATTATACGTTAACGAATTACCAGGGATTCTTTCTTCATCTTCATTATTATTTGCAGATGACATTAAGGTATGGAAAACTGTAAACAATAACGAGGATAGGTTGGCCCTACAAAATGACTTAGATAAATTAGCTGAGTGGTCAAGCCTATGGAGTTTGGAAATGAATGCTAGGAAAAGCGCGGTAATGCACTTAGGTCAGAAGTCTTATACGTCGTACTCCCTAGGGGATGCAGAACTACCTGATGTTAACGAACAGAAGGACCTAGGAATCATTGTCAGCAACGATTTGAAAACAACTGCAAATTGCAATGCAGCCGCAGCTAAAGCTTTTCGAATGCTATGGGCAATTCGAAGGGCTTTCAAACGATTAGACGAGGGCATGTTCCAAATACTCTACGCAACATATGTCAGGCCTCATCTAGAATACTGCATACAAGCGACGAGTCCATGCTTCAAAAAGGAGGCACATATTCTGGAAAGAGTACAGAGAGTAGGAACAAAATTAGTTAGTGGTATCTCACACCTTCCTTATGATAAGAGGATGGAGCATTTAAATCTCTTCCCGTTATCATACCGAAGGAAGAGAGGCGACTTAATTTTAGCATACCGTATACTTAAGGGTGATTTAGGAACTGACCTTTCTAACCTTTTCTCCCCTTCTAGGATACATTTACGGGGTCACCGCAAAAAGGTGCTCAAACCAAGGACGATTAAAATACGTGCAGAATTTAGATTCTCTCACAGAGTGGTCAACGATTGGAACTCCTTACCTGATTCAGTAGTATCAGCTCCATCGGTGAACGCTTTCAAAGAGAAGTTAGATCTCTGCAGAGATATACTTTGCAAGGATTAACACAGGCCACAAGAGCCTTCTATCCTTATCATCTGAATCTGAATCTGAATCAGTGAACAGCAGCTTAGGCTTAAAGTTTATTGATGTAGTATGTTGAAATCAGTGATATATTTATTCCATTTTTTCAACAGTCTTACCGTAGTTTTATGAGCCACTTTATTGCATATACCCGCAATGACGCCTGTTGCTATGTCGCTATTGGTTTCAAATGGCCTTGGTTTTGGGGGAAGATTTAACTGATGTAATATTACGACTTCATAGACATAACTCAGGCTCATAGGTGAAAGAAAGTTATAATCCTGGAATAAGGAAAGGTTGTTGGTAAGGTAAGGAGGACATTATTTTTCAGTTTAGTTGTATATATACTATTGTGCATCGAGTGCACTGAGTTCTTAGTGCAACTGTATACAGTTAATATATGTAACTGAATTTACATAAAGTAAAACATTACGAATGCTCCTGTTTTTAGAATGAAAAACATGATAATTTTCATTAATTTTATTAATGAAGAATGAAATTTCTTCCACGTCATTGTTATTTAATTGAAGTCGTAATCTGTGCACAGATTACATGTATACATGTATGCCTTTAAAGTAGTAAATTCGGCACGGAAAACTCCTGTGGAAACCGAAAGTACTTCAGTAAATTTACTGAATACTCAAGCACACTTTACATAAAGCAAAAGTCGCAGTGCATAATTCCTAGACTTGTTGTAGTCATTGTTATTGCTAGGATACCACTTACTCGCTTTATGCAGACGAAATATACAAATCTCGCTTTATTGAGGAAACACTATAATGCCTGCAAAAGTAGTGCGTCAGTTGACAAGTTCCATAAAGTCTACAGAATGTTCTCTATCCAGTGATTACTGTTTGCGAATCATCCAGGAAAACGCATTTCCGAGTGGGATGTAACACAAGGATGAATTCTTGAACTTTCATCCTTATATCAGTTCAATTCAATCACACATATATTAGTAGAATAGTCTGTAATTGAATTTACGGTCTTATTAGGGAATAGTCTCATCAACTTACAGTTTGCTGATGATATTGTCCACCTAGACTATGAGAAGTAACCCCTGATGCTGGAAAATATGAAAATAACACCGGTGTTTGATTATACGTGTCTGCGTTCTATTTCATGAGTAAAGCAGTATAATATGGCGAGTGCTGTTGAGGTTACGCATAAGTGTTTAGGTGGGGAGGGTAAGTTAGTCTTCAAGATAGGGAAGCTGAATAGGTTGAGATGGCTAGAACACGTACTGGCATACCAAGCCATCGTCTTCCTCGAGGGATAATGTTAGCCAGCACATTTTAAGATTCAAAATGTGTTTCGGTCGGTCAGATGAAAAACTGGTATTGGTTCATAAAATCGTTGACGGTCAGCTGGAAGAACAACTAGAGATATGACTGCAAATCTTTGTTACTGGTACAGATGCATTCACTCTGTGTAATCTCACGTATCTATTCAACTCATGTTTTTCCTTGTCACTATTTATTCTCACTCACATTTTCGCTCGTTAAACTTCCATTTAGTTTTATGTCTCTACCTTTGTGTGCTACATGAAATGTGGTAAATTAAACAGGTGGACTTCTCTGCAAACTCATACTGAAAGCTAGCCAGAATGACACAGTCTAGGCATAACTAAATGCGAAACATTGATAAATGATCTCCAAAATTTTAACAAATGATAAGTGTAGTTCTTAATCTCGTTCTTTGCTGAATGAAAAATAGATACCTTTCAGTAATCTTTTCTTCCATCCGGGTCTCTTCTCCTACTTTGCAAGTGGTATCTGTGCTTTTCCACTTTTGTGCCGAGCTTTCGGTCGGGGAAATGCCGTTGTTGTTGACTCAGGACCTAGATTACTTCAGTTGAATATGGTTTCGGTCGTGCAAACATGGGTCCTGGGTAGTTGATTGGTAGCACTATCATTTCTCAAATGGAATCCAGCGTACTATATATTAGGGTAGATCTTCCACCTCGCTTGCTAAAGGTGGTGTTCCTCAGAGTATTATTACTTCTCCTTTTCTTTTTTTCTCTCGTCTTACATGGCTTTTCTCTTTCTAATGAGAGCAACTTCGTCAAATACGCTGGTGATCTGACCGTCTCACTTCCTGTCATGTTACAATGTGACCGCAACAAACTTAACTGCTTCATGTCTGTAGTTTAAGGTACATGGTCTTGCGTTAAATCCCTCTAAATGTTAGGCAGTTAACTTTCCCTTCACTCATAAGCGTGAACTACAAGAACTGTGTTGTTCACAAGATGCTTTTATAGAAGAGGGCACTGAAACAGAAACTAAGTCTAACATAAAATACCTTGGAGTAAATCTATCCTCTGGTCTTCCTTGGTTATTCTATATCTTGTCGATTTCTAAGAAAACCTTCAGTCTAGATTACCATGTTTTGTAGTCAAGACAGTCAGGAACCATTCAACCTCGCTTTTTACAATTCGTGAGCTCTTGCATTGGTCCTTACTGCTCTCCTTTTTCTCTCTCTTGAATTGCTCAAAAACGACTATGTCGTATTGTGCAATATATTAAGGTTGTCAGTAGGGCGAGTGGTATACCATTTAGTCAACTCGTCAATGCATTAGTTAGAAGACATCTAAAATCATGCGAGAAATGGTCTAAATCTATGCTGTCTAACCCTCAACGTCGATTCTATTCTCAGCTCTTCCCTTCAATTTCATCTGATGGAAACGGAAGTCAGTATAAAAGATTATATGATCGTTTTTGGAATTACGTAATTCCAAAAATTGTTGTCGTTTTCATTGTCAGCAGTTCACAGCTTATTGAGTTTACACAAGTACAATGCCCATTTCTCACTTTAGTGAGGAGACATCAACTAGGATTCTGGAAAAGTAGTACGTCAGCATGTGAATTTTATTAGTCTGTAGACTGCATTCCATTCACTTAATACTGAAACTAAACTATGAGGAAGCTGATATTTCCAAGAAGGATGTAGTACAAGGCTCATTTCTACAACTGTCGTCCTTATTTTAGTTCAATTTCATCATAAATGTATTAACCGAATTGTCTGTTACTCACTTTAGGCCCTTACCAGGGAACAGTCTTGTCAACTTAGTGTATGCTGATGGTATTGTCCACTTAGGCTACGATAAGTGACCATTGAAACTGGAAGATATGAAAAGACTACTGGTTTTTGATCGTAGTGTCTGTACCCTTTCTTCTGTGTTAAGTAGTCTAATATGGTGAGTAATATTGGGGTTAAGCTTAGTGTTAAGTAGAAATGTGATTCCAAACGTTGTTAATGACACAGATGCATTCACTCTGTGTAATCTCACATATCTGCCCAACCCTTATATTTTTTCCATATGACTGTTCGTTTTTCATCACATTTATGCTCATTAGAGTTCTATTTAATTTCTTTTTGCTCTAATTTTGTGTGCTACATGGAATGTGATGAATTAAACCGCTGCACTTGTGTGCAAGCTTCGATGTTGAAAGTCAGTCTGTCAGAATGATCTTTAGTCCAGGTATAATGAAATGCTAAAACGTGGATAAAAATAGGCAAAATGTCAACAAATAGTAATCGTATTTTTTCATTTGGTTATTGTCTAACTGAAAAAAGAGTTATCTTACATCGATTTCTCCTCTTACCCGAGATAACTCTCACACTCTGTCTCGTTATATCACATGAGTTAGTTAATTTTATCGCGTAGCTCAAATGCGAAGTTGAAACACATCTGATGAAATAAGTTTTGCTTATTACTAACTAAATATAATATTTTTCAAGTGTGGAATGTCACAAATCGATCTGCTGAACTTCTCTGCTGAGTTCCATGTTAGAACTCAGCCAGTCAGCTTTGTCACTGCAGATGCGTAGTGTCACAACTCACTAGTGTTAATTAGCTTAAACAATTATTCATGCCGTTTCCTTAGTACTCTATGTATTTCCCAATTCCTTAAATCGTCCAGATAAAGCGCACCAAAGAGGAAAACATAAACCCAAAGTCAGCAACATGGACGTGAGAGATAGTATGCACAGAAGCCAATGAGATGAGTGAACTTTTATCCCTGTAGTTCGCTTATCTAAAACACTCATGTGTATGAATGAAGAAAAACGTTGTGTGACTGGCTTGATATGATTATGAGCAATAATTTGTGCTGGAAACAACTGTTCATTCATGTATAGTAGTATACGCATAGAGGACAAATTGAAAATCGAGGGAGTGCAGAGGTACTTCGCGTCAAAATTACTCGGAACCGAAAATGGTGCGAACTACTCCACTAGATGTGACATTCTAGGATTAGAAACACTATGGCTAAGACGTCTGAGACTAAACTTAACACTTTACTATAAGCTTCTAAACCACTTAGTTTTTACCTCTACTAATTGCATTCGATTTTCAGATGACAGTGTCTACAAACTAAGACACACTAAGTGTACAGTAGCTATTGAACAATGTAAAACAGCTACCAGGCAAAAGTTTTATTTGATTAGGTATGCACAGATATGGAATAAACTACCAATGGAAATGCGTCAGGCAGGTACATTGGCTTCCTTCAAAAAAGTGCTTAACGACAAACTACACGAGTTTGCAAACGACAGTAGTCTTAGTTCCTATCTGAGAGCCTCCGAAATTATAGGTCCATTTAATGTATAAGTTCAAATACTACACCTGCTGTTTTTGCCTATATTTATAATTTATATAAAACATTAACGATTAAGATATTTACCCTCAAACAGACAAGAAGTTTCGTTTGTAAAACTTCTACCCAACACAATAAGTGGAATAAAATGGACATAAACTGACAACATGAAAAAGGTTATAACTCACCACAACATTACATGGACAGATGTACGCTCGTCGGACATCATATATGCATCACCAACTACAACCCAACATTCCTGAGATAATGTGATGAACTTATATCCATAATGTTGCTGAGCAGTCAATATCCACAACTCCTGTCGGAACAACTAAAATTCAAAAAGCTTCCTCACGAGAAGTAAATACCCACAAGCAGTAGAAATCCATTAATTAATGCGTCTAAAGCTTATGTATTTTACTCCCAACAAGGACATTGCACATCAAATGAGATAAACAAATCACTGATTTCAAAATAACACATCAATGAACTATAATTCAAGGATTCTGTACACAAGAAAATTATGTATGAAAACTGACTTCAAGCTTTATTTTTTTCCCAGGCACTTATAACCCATCCACCAAAGACCTGGTATTTTTGTTAATGCGAAGACAATACTTCTGTATTTCCTGATGTGTTGCACTCACTGAAAATCTAGCGGATTTTTCCAACTATGCACAGAAATGATTGTACATAAGTGAAAAGGATGTTTTATACTATTCGGATTAACATTTATCAAGTGTACGTATAATCTCCAGTGTACATGTTAAACATATTTTGCTATCGACTGTAAATTGTGACTGAATAATATGATCCTATTTCTGTAACAATTTGATGATGCCTGTAAACTGGCGTCCCTCATGTACTGTACCATGAGAATCAATCCATCTATTTACTTATTTAAATGAAATAAACATTTCTCTGATTTCAAAATAACACATCAATGAACTATAATTCAAGGATTCTGTACACAAGAAAATTATGTATGAAAACTGACTTCAAGCTTTATTTTTTTCCCAGGCACTTATAACCCATCCACCAAAGACCTGGTATTTTTGTTAATGCGAAGACAATACTTCTGTATTTCCTGATGTGTTGCACTCACTGAAAATCTAGCGGATTTTTCCAACTATGCACAGAAATGATTGTACATAAGTGAAAAGGATGTTTTATACTATTCGGATTAACATTTATCAAGTGTACGTATAATCTCCAGTGTACATGTTAAACATATTTTGCTATCGACTGTAAATTGTGACTGAATAATATGATCCTATTTCTGTAACAATTTGATGATGCCTGTAAACTGGCGTCCCTCATGTACTGTATCATGAGAATAAATTTATTTATTTATTCCTATACTTCATGATGTGCTCCATTGAATGACTTGTTATATTGTGGAATAACTTCAAGCTTTATTTTTCCCCAAGTATTTTTAATCCATCCAAAACATACTTGGGTTTTTTTGTTAATGGGAAGTTAATATTCCTATATTTCATGACGTGCTCCATTGAATGACTGGTTATCATATTGTTCCCACAGACCTAAGACAAAAACGCCAGCAACCATGTAACTTAACCATGAACCAAATTTATGAAATTTATATAATGCTTATCCATGCCTGTATATTTGGTGTGTCCTACACAAGTAGGAAAAAATGTGTATTTTATTAAAACATTATTATTAATTATGATTGCTAATCGTATATGTAATTTATCATATTGATGATGCCTGTAAACTGGCGTCTCTCATGTACAAAATGAGAATATACTATTATTATTATTAGATAATATTGCTGTACAACACAGTGTGATTAATCAAAATAAAATCGTATCCATAATGGAGTTATACTCTACCAGCACAGTGCCCAAGTTTTATACTTATATCAAAAATACTTATCTTGTGCGTTATGTGTCTCCTAATTGTTTCATTTTTTGTCTTCCTCATTGCAGGTTGTCAGTCTCCGTAGACATTCTACTAGATGTCGTCATACATAATGTCTGCAAGCAGTCTTTCAATACATCTGCCTCCAGCAAAGTTGTTGTTACGATGCCCTTAGATCATTTACATTAGGCCGTAATACAATTAGTATGCTAATATTACTGATGCAATGACATGCAAGACTTGTACATGTTACTGTGAAGTTAGCTTGTAATAACATTCCCTCCACAGTAAATAAAATGCTTGTGATAACAATTCGTCATTATCTTTTCATTGCGTTGATAGGTGCGTATATATTATAAAAAAGCTAACTTGTCTTATTAGTTCTCTAAGTTACAATCACTAAGTATCCATACCTATGCTGAATACCAAGTGCCAATCGTGGCCCATGAAATACTTATTACTGCATTCGTAAATAGCTATCAAACTGTTATTACATGGAGTAGTGAGACAGAAAGCGTATGAAATTTAGATATTAGTGTGTATCTGAAGTAAACGACACAATATATATGTGCATGTTTCATTTCCAAACAAGAGAATTTTATAGGGTAATGTAGGGCTGAGCGCAGTGAGTTAATAGTGTATTCTTTACCGTATACATCCTGTATGAGTGAAATGCTTCTATTCAATTTTTCGGCGAAGCTGCAATATCACCCTGCAGGGCTGATATCATGCGTCTAATCCTATTGACCTATGGATGTAATTCTTCCTTCAAGATATCTAGAATTCAGGAGCAGACTGTCTCTGACAGATCTAGTTTTACTTGGGGACTAATTGGTGAGTCACCTGGTATTGTGGTAGTAGAAAAAACAACTCCGAACCTAAGTACATTCAAGATATGAACATGTTTACTTACTTTGGCGACAGTTTAATCTTTGTATCAAGAAACACTTAGGGATATTAACCTTTACTTAGTAATTTGAATCTGAAAGTAAACGCCATGTTACTAAGTTATTCAAAAGACAGAATGATGAGTGAAATAGTACTCGGACACTTATTCTAACGAAACCGAATAATGATAATCATTTAGCCTACCAATATGCCGTTTACTTTCAGTTTTAATTGAAAGAAAGATTTAGTTACTCACTAAATTAATAGTTTCAGAAGACTGCTCCGCTCGTCTTCGAAATGCTTTGCCCGATCGTGTTTTACTTCAAAATATGTGTATACTGGCCATTTGGTGTTTCTTATCCAGTTATACTGTTTTTTTTCAGGTGCAATGTGCCACCTATTTCCTATCACACAAAACATCCCTTAAACCATCAGTGAGTAACCATCACTTCTAAATAAATAACCTTAACTATTCGCATGTAAACGATGCTATAAACTTTATCACTTACGTGATGTTTCAACTATCGATTAATCGGTTTTTACTTACATGAGCACCTGTTCCAATTTTAACGGATAATTCTAACCTTTGACTACTGAATTAGTACGTTTCGTTATATACCATCCTTACGAAATATAGGTACTGATAATAATTACTGCCAACAAATTTATCACGAGAACGAGAATGTACCCCATATTGACAACAATATACCTCATGGGCGGACGTATCTTCTAAACGCACTATTCAATACAACATATAACCCAAACTAATCTTCCTAACTCTGTAGCCCCCAACATTCTATAAAGTTAGTAGTGACTATTAACAAGTAGAATGTCTATTTGAGGCATAGAGAATACATTTATTAGTGATTCAACACAAAATACAAAATCAACGATACTGGAAACCACTTTCTTCAGCAACAAATCCCACGAGGTCACTGGAACCACCGATTAGCTAAAAACGAAAACAAGGATGCACAGGATGTATACATGAATATAACTACCAATATAATATTAACGAGATAGCACAGTGAGAATTAATGAAAGTTTATATCGATGTGCGATTACATCAGCCACCATTTTTGACACAAGTAGATATTTAGACTAAGTTTGAATCTTGAAGTGTTGAATTTGTGCAACACATTTTGCCCGATCTGGCCACGCATGGACTTGTCAGAGGAATACATATGAAATTAACACAGTAAGGAGGTTAGAAAATAAATTCAGGTTGAATTAAAATCACATATTGAAGGTCAAAATAACAATGAAGATCACTAAGCCAAATAACAGAGGTATTAGTACCTCTACCCTGACTGGTATCAAAGTGAAGTTTAACAAAGAAGGTTTCGTGTGATGACGAGTATTTTTGGAACTCACAAAGGTGGTTTCAACATCCTAATCACACTTGGGCTTCCACAAACTATAGGATGCAATCCAAACACGTTTTACAGATAGGTTTAAAAATGTGCCAAAGTCAATTTTATGTCCTGTCTCTATAAGATGTTTCGCAATAGAATAGCTAGGGCTCCTGTTCTTACCATTAATAGCTTCTGAATATTCTGTTTGCTTTTGGAGGCATTTAGGAATATGATGCGTAGCCCTTGCTTGCGGAAATCGATGAGTCCTCCCTAAATGGATACAGCAACCGCTTCTAAACCTTACGCACATAGCTTTAAGAGATGTCAGACACTGCTTCTACGCGATTTCAAAATAATTTTGCGAACTAACTTTGAACGAACGCAAAAAATATGGCGTCAGAACAGCAACAAAAGTCGGAAATTTATGAAACCGAAATCAACAATGGGACGAAATGATGTACACCTCAGATGACTTTACGCACCTGATTACGAGGATGGTATTGAAATCCACCAAATTACTAAAATGTTGCAGTGTACATTTAACGCATTTAAAGATTTTGTCATAAAACAGTGAATGTTGTAAGTGATCATAAAACAAAGTGCAGTTTCTACCCAGCTGTGAACACTAATCTTCGCTTGCATCTATGCATTCCATTGACCTTTAGCGATCAAAATGCCACACAAAAGTGCGGAAGCATGCAGGAATTAGATATCAACCATACTCTTCGGTTTCTGCAACAGAAATGGATACTGCACAACAGCTGATAAAGAAATTAACGATTGAGTACAGGTTTCTGCCAAGCTGCAAAGAAATTTATCGAATGACAGCCGTCGAAATGTACACGAAGCTCACTCGGTACGCCAAATAATCATTGCATGGTCCATGTATTTAAGCGTCCTGTCACACAAGCAATCAGCAAATGCTCAGGAACAAATCGAACAACAATTTTCATGTAAATTCACCCAACAACAGAAAAACAAGCACCGAAATCGCGTCTATTGCGTTTGCCCGGACGACTAGTTCCATATAATAGAACAACACAAACAGTATCAGAAATCAAGCACACGGGGTGAGGTGAGAAGCAGAACGCGACAGGGAAGTTAAAAAGATGTATATATTTACAACAAAGAGCTAGGCCTTCAGTATTCAGCAGCCACCAGTTTTTGAATTTGCGCCTCCTCTTGAGTTCGAATTACTACACGACCCCCTCGGTTCCAAAAAGCTGTCCCCAGCGACTTCAGTGGTTCGGTCTCCCCGCCTCGAAATCGTCCCTACAAGAGAAGAAGACACATGGTTATTTTGGTTATCGAGATAAGGCGGGGTTCTCCTCGGTGCCTGTCTGCTTGGTCTACACGGTTTCAGACGGTTGAAGTGCACTATCATTTTCTGAGGGTTGTTGTTGTCTTCTTGGATTTCGTAGGTATTGTCAGTTACTCTACGGTACACCAGGTATGGGCCTGCCCATTGTGCTTGAGCTTTGCGTCGACTCCAGTTGTCAGTCGCTGGTTGACGTAGCCACACCTTATCACCTATTTTGAATGGTGTTCCCCACTGCTTTCTATCGTAGTAACGTTTCTGTCGTTCTTGTGCTCTCTGGAGTTCTTCGCGTGCATAGCTATGATACCTGGCGACGTCTCCTCGCAACCTTATTACCATTTCCGATGTAGTTAGCGGATCATCCCACCGGGGCATAACCAATGTATCACTAGGCAGGCGTAACTCGCGGCCAGTCCATAACAGGTGTGGTGTCTTTCCCGTAGACATGTGCGTGCTTCCTCGGTAGGCCAACAAGCATCTTGGTAACATGATGTCCCAGGCTGATTCAGCCTCCCTCTCTAAGAATAGGCGTAGTAATGATTTTAGGGTTCGATTGGTACGCTCTACTAACCCATTGCCTTCGGGGTGGTACGCGGTGGTTCTTGACTTTTTAATTCCAAATAGATGGCACAATTCTCTAACCACGATACTTTCGAAGTTGGTTCCTTGGTCAGAGTGCAATTGCTCTGGTGCGCCCCAACGGGCAATCCAACAGTCAAATATAGCTTTGGCTACGGTAGGGGCATCAATTCGCTGAAGTGGTACAGCTTCACACCATTTCGTAAAATAATCAACCATAACCAAGATATACTTATTTCCACGTGTGGTTTCACGTAAAGGTCCGATGATGTCGACGCCAATTATTTCGTTAGGATATCCAGCCTTCATATTAGTAAGTGGCGCCCGGGGTTTCCTCTGTGGATTCTTTACTTTACCACATGTTGCACACCCTTGGACAAAGTCCCGGACGTCGCGCCGTTGGCGAGGCCACCAGTAGCGTTGGGTAACTGCTTGCAACATTTTATTAATTCCAGCGTGTCCCAAATCATAACGTATAGTCTCCAGAATTGCTGTTACAAACGACTGAGGGACTACGACTCTTCTCAAGTAGTTGGGGCCGGGTTGAACACACAGGATACCATTCGCTAGTACTAACTGATCCCATAAGGCCCACAAACATCTGGTTTCCCAGCTCTTCCCTTTCACATCAGCTTCAACTGGCCTACTAGTATGATTCGACAAGGCATGATAAAGGAGTGCAGTCTCATCGTCAGTAGCTTGGATGTGTGCCCACTGTTCCCTGCTTAGACCTGCCAGCGAAATAGCACAAATATCAATACTCTCGCAAGACGGGCAGTCTCCGTGCGGTCTGAAAGAGCGCCTGGATAGCGCGTCAGCATTGGCATGTTGCTTGCCAGGACGGTGTACACATTCGAAGTCATACTCTTGAAGGTACTCCTGCCATCTTGCTGTCTGTCCTTCAGGGTCTTTGAAATTTTGCAACCACTGAAGAGCTTTGTGATCCGTTCGCAAAACAAACGGTTTACCAAGTAGATAGGGTCGGTACTTACGAACGAAGGTAACAGCGGCCAACATCGCTTTACGGGTGATGCAGTAGTTCTTCTCTGCACGGCTCAGCGTGCGGCTGCCATATTCGATAACATGTTCTTTGCCGTCCCCACCGACCTGAGATAACACGACTCCGATGGATGTGTGACTAGCGTCCGTGTCCAAGATGTATTTACCAGCCGTTGGTGATGTATCTGGGAATGCTAAAATGGGCGCCGAGCATAATGAATCTTTCAACTGTTGGAAAGCACGATCACAATCCTCTGTCCATACGAAGGGAATATTTTTCTTAGTCAAACTCGTTAGGGGGCTAGCGATCTCTGAGTAATTTCTCACGAACCGGCGGTAATAAGAGGCCAACCCTAGAAAACTGTGTAACTCATTCACGGATTTAGGTACGGGCCACTCTTTGACTGCTGCAACTTTTTCAGGATCGCTATGAACGCCCTGTGCACTGACAACATGCCCCAAGTAAGTGACTTCGGTTCGGAATAAACGGCATTTAGTGGGTTGAACTTTCAGTCCCACCTCCTTCAAACGTTCCAAGACAATCCGCAATCGCTCAAGGTGTTCTTCGATGGTGTGACTGAAAACGATAATATCATCTAAATATACGAGGCACACCTGTAGGACTAATCCTTTGAGTACTGTGTGCATCAGTCGTTGAAACGTGGCTGGTGCATTACTTAACCCGAACGGCATGGTCTGGAATTCATATAACCTGGTGGGTATAGTAAAAGCGGTTTTGTGCCGATCACGAGGGTGGACATCCACTTATAATAATAATAATGTATATTCTCATATAAACATATAAATTTACATGAAAATGCATGCCATTTTTACAGGCACGATCAAGTATGATATAATATCAAATCGTAGATTGTCTACAAGTTAATAATGTTTCAACAGTTAAATATTTGATATATATATATATATACACTGTCTGAACTAGGCTGTATAGTTATTGAATTGTACAATTGTCCTCCAGGTTGAGCGGGAAAATCGACTTCGTTTCGTTTTCATCCCGTGGTTGTCGGCATACGATAACCAACCAATATTGAGGTAAGTACAACGTTTACAAGGGATTGAAAGCTGTTTTAGAAAAGTAAAAGTGCTGAGGTGAATCATTAAATTGTAATGAAATAGGTAAGTGCAAGTATCATTAATAAATGCATTAATAAAGAAAACTCCCTAGGCTGACAACGTTCATTTGCAATGTATAATGCTACACGTATATCTCGTACTATCATGATGTCCACTTTTGGTTTTAATACATTTATCCTCAGTTGTGCCAGTTGTTTTTGTTTTATACCTTTTTGTGCATTTAATGTACAACCGTACCCTTCAGAGAGTAGGAATATAATAAGTCATAAAGAGCTGTAAAATGTTAGGTTTAATGGAATATAATGAGGATCAAGTAAAGACGTTATTGGAAAATGAATGAGATAAGACATTGTGAAGTGGTATTTAAAGATCAGTCAATGGACAGCAAGTTAGTTTATAAGATGCCCCATAAAACTGTGCACATCCCACATGGTCGCATCTCAACAATAGGCTGGGCGAATAGTATATATTTAGAGGTAGAAGCATGATCTGTCAAGGCGTTCATTATTATCTTTTTCAAGATAAAGATCTAAGCCCTCATAAAAATCAGAAATATCTCGAGCCTTTAATTTGTGTATTGCTGTTCCTGCAGAATGGGGCGATTCACCTTAGTGACCCCCACCATATCTACTGATCAGCTAACGCCACCCTCCCTCCTTTTTTGATGTTAAGCTCTGAGACTATGATTATTATGGCTACCGCAAATATATTGCTTGGTACCAGACATGTTCGTACCTCATATTCCATCTCCCTAGCTTTCTTAATGAGTGCTTCCAATAGGTCTCCGCGTACATCTTTATGAACATTATATATGTATGCATGCGTCCTAATGAACAGATTACTTTACAAGAAGTTAGAACCTTAAAGAATAAAAAGAATAGGTTTTGTGAATAGTGAAGCAAGATTCAGCAGAACAATATAGTTAGGGATCAATGTAGGTAGTATGAACTGAAGGTAAGGTCGGTTGGCAGGACTTAGTGTACTAAATTATCATGACAGTCTTGTATATAGTAGACATCTGACATTGCAAAGTAACGTGTCTAAACATATTATAAAAAAATATTAACAGAACCAACAAAATTTCAGCATTTGTTTAACAATACTACAGAAGGGTAGTTAGTACTACAGGTAGTCGTAAAGTAAATCAATCTATGTATAATAAGAGCATAGTCAGTGTCATAATTCGTATTATCAAAGAATACATTAGGCTCAATAACTGAGTGTTATAAGGGAAACAAGCATGGTAAAGCAAGAGAACACTTGCCGCATAGCTATTTTAATCATTTTAAGTATTTTAATGACAATCGAATTTCAAGTATTGAACCTACATAATTACTAAGTGTTATTATATTGGTATTGGGACTAGTGTACTTTCCGTAGTTAAATATTGAAAAGCCATTGTCTCTCCACTCTACCAGCAGTTGAGATCTTTGAGGCGGGCTAGGGTGGACATGTTTATATGTTTTTCTAGGCTCCTTTTGAAACTGTCAGGCCTTTCACAGGATCTTATCTCAGAGGGTAGTTGGTTCCAAAGTTTGCAATATTTAATGGTGAAGAAGTTAGCTCTAGTGTTGAGTTTATGGGTGTTAACCTTGAGAAGGTAGTTGTGGTTGCGTAGTCCATACGATTTAGGATTAGCCCAGGTTATGGACGAGTTACTGTTACAGTGCTTTCTTATAACTTTGAATAAGAGAAATAAATTGCACTTCACTCTCCTTAACCATAAGGGCTCTAAGTCCAGTCGAATACATCTGTCAAGGTATTCTATTTGCTGACCATAGCCTAATATGCGTTTCGTAAGGAATCTTTGGACACTTTCAACCTTTTTTCTGTCTGCGAACTTGAAGCTACTGTATAAGTGGGCACAGTATTCAAGTTTGGGGCGAATGCATATCTTATATATGGCTAATCTGGCTTCTGGAGTGTAAAAGTTGCGTAGCACAAAGCCGGTTAGACGTTTACAATCAGATACCACCTTATTTGCATGTTCAGTAAAGGTAAGATCTGAGTATGTTATCCCGAGATCTGTGACTGTGTTTGTGTTTGAGACAAGGTCACCGTACATGTATAGACACATGCTAGGTTTCCAACGTCCGAAGTATGTTATCCCAGATTTAGCTGGATTGAACGTTAACTGCCACTTTTCACTCCAATTACATAGACTATTTAGGTCTTCTTGGATTTTACTAACAATATTCATATCATTATAGTCAAAATCATAGACAACTTTGAGGTCATCTGCAAAGAGGTATGGCTTGCCATACTTGATCATAGAGACAATATCATTTATGAATACAATGAATAGGGTAGGGCCAAGAACACTACCTTGTATCACGCCGCTGGTTATCGGTTTGGATGTTGATAAGTGATGGTTGACTTTAACTAACTGTTCTCTTCCTGTAAGAAAGGAAGTTATCCACTCAAGAAGCCTTCCACTTATTCCATAAGATAGGAGTTTCAGTATGAGTCTTTTATGTGGGACTTTATCAAAAGCTTTCCTAACATCTAGAAATAATGTTGCTGCCGAACGACCTTTGTCTACACATTCAGTAATGTGGTCGAAATAATCTAACTGGCACGTAATGCACGATCTTCTATTTAGGAAACCGTATTGGAAAGGGGATATTAAGTCATTCGAGAGCAAATACTGAACAATTTGCTTCTTTACAATCTTTTCCATCACACGTGAAACTACGGAAGTAATGTTGATGGGGCGGTAATTATCTATGTCCGCTGTAGGTCCGGTTTTGTGAATGGGTACAACGTAGGATTTCTTCCAGCTATTTGGATATGTTCCACTCCTTATCGAAGTTGAAAATATCTTGAGAAGAAGTAGATTCATGTCATTTCCACCATTTTTTAAGAGGACGGAAGACATTCCATCTGGGCCGGGAGTATTAGTAAGCTTAAGAGTTGTGATAGCTTTATCGATTTCTTGGGCGTTTAAGACTACATCGCTTAGACACTTTTCTGTTTTACGAGGGAAATCTATATCCTGGTCCCAATATCCCAATATAAAGACATCGATTGAAGATCACTGCATCTTACAAAACATGGATGGACTACATGAGGACAGAATTACTGTACTACATTGATTAACGCAATTACGTTGCTTCACACATCTTCCCATCATCTTTGGAGTTGGGTTTTGTACTTAATCGACAGCAGAATACGGATATAAATATTAGCTTATTATCTGGATAAACTTACGCATGTATTTAGTCTTGGCAGGCGTGCTAAAGCCATCTTGGCCGCACCGAAAGAGGACATGACAGGTGTACAGGGAAAACTGAAACTGTGGTGTCCCGCGTCGTCAATGGGAGAACTTAAACAACAATCTGCAAAAAACTTCAACATAAGAATCATTATAAGTTTTATATGAATAGAAAAATAGGGAGTGGTGTAATCGGAATATCATGAATATAGGTTAAATAGTTGTAGGGGTACAACTCACTGCATCCCTCACCCTTGGACCTAATTTTCTCCATGGTTAAAATATGAGACTTAGTTTTCACGCAGTACCCATGGTTAACTTCACAGCAGTGTCCTGAAAATCGGCTTGACAAATGGAAATTTGACATTGCTGTCTACAATTCTGTGGCCTAATCCCAGGATTGGGATATGAATGCGGGATCTCACAAGGAAGCTGGATAGGATCAATTCAAGCAAATTTACATCACCAATGCTTCACCATACGGTTTGTCCCAAAGGGCTGTAAACTCTTTCTTATGAGTAGACCATAAGGACTCGTGGACTATATAGTTGTAAGCTCAATGGCTGGAACGTGTTTTTCACCCTTGGAACTCCAGAGGCAAGAAAGCAGTGCAATAGCGGGTGAAATCTGTAGAGAATCCGGCTCGAAATGTGGTGTCACAACCTGAGGAAATATTTTTGTACGTAAATCTCAGAAATTAGACATCCAACACAGTTCCGAAACTGTCTACTAAAGACGAAACAATCGAAGAGGAGGACGGATAAGTGAATCCGCCAACCTCTTCAAAAACTCACAGGAGTTATCATCCCACATAGCATGAACTCCGTCAGGCGGGGGGAGAGCCGAAACATTTTCTTCGACGTCGATCGAGATGTCATATTACGATCGCTAAACAAATTAGCCAGAGCGAATTCTATGGGACCCGACGACCATCACCAAAAAGCTTCTCAATGAATTGGCGGCTAAAATACTCAGCCCACTAACCAAGCTGTTCGGGCTGTTTTTCCTACGTGAGCTGCTACCCTGCGATCAGAAGTGCGCCCTAGTAACCTTCACTCGCGTGGAAATCCTTAGTTACAACTCTTCAAACTTCAATCCCTTTAGCATTGCCAGTTTATAGGTGTTAAACTTGGGCTCTGTGGTAGTAATTCCATATTAGTTTGTTTATTAGATGTACCACACAGCGAAAAAGTATTTTTTAGTGGATAACATTTCCAACAAAATGTATTGCTTATAATCAATTCACTCAAAACCGCCCAGCATTAAAACTTGAGTTTTGTAGTTTTCGTTGTTCTCTCCTATTTGTCGGAGAGGAAGTAGAATTTTCCAGATATCTGGGACAGGTGTTTAATCATTCCTAGTTCATTTACATCAGTACATGCAATAACAAACAAGCATACATTGGGATGGGATAAAACGACAGTTTTGGAATCTAATGTAACAGGGTGAAGGCGAAGATAGATAAAGGAAGCTCTATTTATCGAATCATCCGCAAATACATGTGATGGGAATGATTCAACACCTTTCTCAGATATTTGGAAAATTCTACTACCACACCGACGACAAATGGGAGAGAACAAAGGAGACTATAAAACTCAAGTTTGGAAGTCCTGTGATCATAACTGACATGATTATGAACAATACATTTTGCTCGAAACGTCATCTAGTAAATAATACTGTTTCACTGTTATACATCTAATAAACAAACTAATATGGAATTGCCAATGTAGGACCTCTACAACATGGTATGCTATGATTATTTAGATGTAGCTAGTATCTGTGAAACTAACAAGGATAAAGTGAGTAACCAAGTAGGAACTAGATCTTCCCTACGATGAGTAAGACTTTCTTTGTCTATTGACTGAAGAATTTTCTTCCGTGTGTTTGATTAAGTTTCCCCCTCTCCACTTGGTCATTGCCGAGTTCTCTAGGATGGGGTTTTTATAAATGCCACTAGTCCCTAAAATATCACCAACTGTTGATAGGTAATTTGAGTAATTATTTTGATGGGAAAATCGGTTTCTAAATTAATGAGCTCGCTCTGTTCACATATTGCCAACTATTTCGTCATATTTAACTACGGTGATTTATAATAATAATGATAACACTTTGAGAAAGGTGTTAGAATTAAATATAGAAATGTCAGTAAAAACAATACCGTTTTGTTTTTCATTCATTATGAAATACAAAAAGCTTTATTATTCAGTGATTTATGTTTTGTTTTTCGGATATTGTCCTCGCTGATACGTGAGATTTAGTTTAAATTTCCCTTTCCTCAGAATGTCTCACTCGCCAAACGTGAAAAGTGACTTTAAAAACCCTACTTTTGCGAGGATGGATTCTTCAATAACTACCAGGGTTAAATTGCCTCAATTTGATCGGCATGGCCTGGAACTGTGGTTAACCCAACTAGAGTACTACTTTGACCTGTATAGAAATAAATCCTAAACTACCAGGTATAGGGATGTGACTTCTTAGTTACCTTATGAGATTATCCATGAGGTGTGAGACTCCATACTTCATTCTTCAAACGAGCAGCCATATATAGCGCTTCAGTACGAGGTGATGAAACGCCTTTTCTTGTCTAGAAATCAGCGCAAATACAAATATCTGGGGGAAATGCTTGAAGTCAATTCTCCTATATAACTTTGTTGTGAAATGGCCTACAGCGCGCGCTTTGAAAAAGGAGAGTGGCATTTTTTACGTTGTGAAGTAAATTCTGCTTTTGTTGTTTAAACCACATCAGAAGCTTTTAGTTCACTTTAACTGATTTATTTAGTTCAAGTGTTGTCTGTTTTATTCACATTTTGTGTTTTGGTTGGTATTTACCTAGCTGTCACACGTATATATAAGTGTGTATTTGTTTGGCATTAACCTCACTGTTTTCACGTATATATAACTGTATAGTTGTAACAAATTAAAATTATGGCCCCAACTAACAATTGTGGTCGACCGGACTGCCACTTTCCGGTGGATGATGGGATGCAGTGTGACAACTGCAGCCTTTGGTTCCACAAAGTTTGCACTGGTTTAACACCAGTAGCCTATAAGAGATGTTGCAAGCCATCATCTCCATGGCTGTGCAAATTTTGCAGCAACCCGTTAGATGTCCTCATCCAAGAGGCAGTAGGACTCTTGATGTCCAAGAAATTGTCGAAAGACATAGTTGAAAAGCCTGTACCAGAAACCTTCGCCAAGGATGGCGGTTCAGGACATAGTTGTAAGATTCAGGGTGCATCACCTCCTGAAGTCTCAGAAGCGAAAGAAGCACAAAATGCCCAGACATCTGTTGCTGCAAAGCGCAAAAGGCAACGGAAATCCAGAAGGGCAAGTAGTGCCAGCATGGCAAAACCAGCCTGTGAAATAGCAACGCCAAAGCGCAGCGTGTCTAGTGCACGAATGGCTTCTAGTCGCGGCGAAAACAGAGTGGGAGAAACGGACTCCACTTGGTTGCTGCCGAAAGGTAAGAAGCAAAACAAAACTAGGAAAGAAACAGTAGCCGAGTTTACCAACAAGGTCTCGACGACTGTTAGTTCCAGCAAAACTCAGAAACCCACGGACTCTAGTTACAGTATTATCATCTGGAACTTGGAGGAATCTAAGAACACAGATCCAGCTGCCCGACATGCAGATGATCTGAAGGCGATCAGCTCCATATTCCGGGAAATACTTCCCGAAAAAACAACTGGAGTACACGTACGAAAGGCTATCAGGATCGGAAAACGAAACCCTGATGCTACAGGAACTCCTCGACGACTACTTAAGGTAGTTTTAGGGAACGAAACAGAGAGGAGGACCATCCTCGACAACGCGTTCAAAGTCAACGACAAAAGTCTAAAAATAAGGCCTGATTGGCCTTTGGAAGATAGAATCAAAAGAAGAGAAGCCGTGGCTGAACTAAAGGCCAGGCTAGAGAAAGGCGAGAAGGACCTCAAACTATTGGGTTTTCGGGTGGTGAGGTCTCGGAAACCGATGCTGCCGAGACCTCTCTTCATAAGCCGGGTGAACACGTAGGTGTTTCGGTGTGCTATACGAACGCATGTAGTCTTAGGAATAAGCTCGCCGAATTAGGAGAGTTATCTGAAAGACTACAACCTGATGTAATTGCTATCACTGAGACGTGGTTGTTAGTGGGTGTAGACTTAACTCCACTCATACCTGGGTATATCTGCATACGAGCAGACAGAGTAAGTAGTCGGAAAGGTGGGGGGGTTGCTCTTTACATCCGGGATGACATAGGGATCAGGTCAACGTTGTCAGAAGCTCATGACAGCGGCACCAGTGAAGCCGCAAGTTGCATCATTAACTTAAACAAAGGCACTTTAACGATCGGAGTTATCTACAGAAGTCCTGCTAGCCAAGCTGATGACTTCGTTCTAAATCACTTGAGGGCGTGGGGTAGTAGAAATAGGTGTCTGATTGTTGGCGACTTTAACGCTCCACATATTAATTGGGGGGAATTAAACTCCACTAGTTTGTATACCTGTTTCAATAGGGAGCTCACATTGACAGTGCTTGAATGTGCACTCGTGCAACATATGCATGCACCAACACGGTATCACCCTGAACATGATCCATCTACTCTAGACTTGGTATTGACACACCAGAAGGAGGACGTTGGTAACATTAGGTGCCTTCCGCCGCTTGGCAGCAGTGACCACATAGTCATTGCTTTTACGTTTAGGATTCATTCTCTCATGCACAGGCCAAAATCTGCTCGTCCAAACATTTGGAAAGCGGATATACAAGGAATCCGGAACGCAGCAACTGTGGTTGACTGGTCAGTTGATACAAGTCAGACTGTCGAGGAAGCTTGGGTAGGATTTAGGAATACACTAGATCGTGTCACTTCACCTTTTATACCTTGGTACACTCCTCGAAAGCCGTCGCATGAACCTCCTTGGATCACTAGTGAAATAAGGAGGTTATTAAGACGGCGAAAGAACTTATGGGACCAATTTGTTATGACAGGAAGGGAAAACTTCCAGAAAGACTACCGCAAAACTCGAAACCTCTGTAAGTATGCGATTAACAAGAGTCGTATAGAGTACGAGAGACGATTAGTACTAGATTGCGTTCATTACCCAAAAAGGTTTTACTCGTATATTAAACGTAGGACTAAAACTAGCAGTGGTATACCGTCACTCATAACCATTAGTGGAGAAGCGGCTGAGTCAGACGAAGGGAAGGCTGAAAACCTCTCTGAATACTTCTGTGACGTCTTCTCGTCTGATAGTACCACCCAGGGATATGGCGAGGTCACTGCCATCGCCACTCAGATGCCCTCAATTGTGGTAGAGCACACAAAGGTTCTGAAACTACTGTCTAAACTGAAGCCAGGTAAATCACCTGGGCCGGATGGACTCCACCCTAAGTTGTTACTTTCCTTGGCGGATATAATATATATTCCGCTTACGGAGATTTTCCAAATGTCTCTGACGCAGGCTAAGCTACCCAGGGACTGGAAGGATGCCATTATAAGCCCTATCTTCAAGGACGGGGATAGGCAATTGGTATCTAACTACAGGCCGGTAAGTCTGACATGCATTATTGCAAAGGTACTGGAAACTATTATAAGGGATCAACTATTAGCTTATGTTGAAACACATGGCTTGTTGGCTGTGGAACAGCATGGATTCCGACCAGGACGATCCTGCTTGACAAACCTACTATTGGCTAGGGAAGACTGGGTTGAGGCCAGAGATAGGGACCATCTGTTGGACGTGGTTTTTATTGATCTTAGCAAGGCGTTCGACAAAGTATCCCACTTAGGTCTCCTTAGTAAACTGAAAGGTTTCGGACTAGACCAATGCCTATGTGAGTGGTTTAGAGATTACTTAATGGATAGAAGGCAGAAGGTTAGAGTTAATGGTGTACTATCAGGATGGAAAGCAGTATCCAGTGGAGTGCCCCAGGGAACTGTATTAGGTCCATTGCTATTCCTATTATACGTTAACGAATTACCAGGGATTCTTTCTTCATCTTCATTATTATTTGCAGATGACATTAAGGTATGGAAAACTGTAAACAATAACGAGGATAGGTTGGCCCTACAAAATGACTTAGATAAATTAGCTGAGTGGTCAAGCCTATGGAGTTTGGAAATGAATGCTAGGAAAAGCGCGGTAATGCACTTAGGTCAGAAGTCTTATACGTCGTACTCCCTAGGGGATGCAGAACTACCTGATGTTAAAGAACAGAAGGACCTAGGAATCATTGTCAGCAACGATTTGAAAACAACTGCAAATTGCAATGCAGCCGCAGCTAAAGCTTTTCGAATGCTATGGGCAATTCGAAGGGCTTTCAAACGATTAGACGAGGGCATGTTCCAAATACTCTACGCAACATATGTCAGGCCTCATCTAGAATACTGCATACAAGCGACGAGTCCATGCTTCAAAAAGGAGGCACATATTCTGGAAAGAGTACAGAGAGTAGGAACAAAATTAGTTAGTGGTATCTCACACCTTCCTTATGATAAGAGGATGGAGCATTTAAATCTCTTCCCGTTATCATACCGAAGGAAGAGAGGCGACTTAATTTTAGCATACCGTATACTTAAGGGTGATTTAGGAACTGACCTTTCTAACCTTTTCTCCCCTTCTAGGATACATTTACGGGGTCACCGCAAAAAGGTGCTCAAACCAAGGACGATTAAAATACGTGCAGAATTTAGATTCTCTCACAGAGTGGTCAACGATTGGAACTCCTTACCTGATTCAGTAGTATCAGCTCCATCGGTGAACGCTTTCAAAGAGAAGTTAGATCTCTGCAGAGATATACTTTGCAAGGATTAACACAGGCCACAAGAGCCTTCTATCCTTATCATCTGAATCTGAATCTGAATCAGTGAACAGCACCTTAGGCTTAAAGTTTATTGATGTAGTATGTTGAAATCAGTGATATATTTATTCCATTTTTTCAACAGTCTTACCGTAGTTTTATGAGCCACTTTATTGCATATACCCGCAATGACGCCTGTTGCTATGTCGCTATTGGTTTCAAATGGCCTTGGTTTTGGGGGAAGATTTAACTGATGTAATATTACGACTTCATAGACATAACTCAGGCTCATAGGTGAAAGAAAGTTATAATCCTGGAATAAGGAAAGGTTGTTGGTAAGGTAAGGAGGACATTATTTTTCAGTTTAGTTGTATATATACTATTGTGTATCGAGTTGCGTTGAGTTTTAGAAAAGTTAAAGTGCTGAGGTGAATCATTAAAGTGTAATAAAATAAGTAAGTGCAATATATCATTGATAAAAATATTTATATAGGAAATAGAACGGGAAACCAATTTATCCCTAGGCTGACAACGATCATTTGCAATGTATAATGTTACCCATATAGGTCTTACTATCATGATGTCCACTTTTGGTTCTAATACATTTATCCTCATGCCGGTTCTTTTTATTTTTTACCTTTTTGTGCATTTGATGCACAACCGTACCCTACAGAGAATAGGAATAGAATAAGTCGAATCGAATTCATAAGGAGCTATAAAATGTGAGCGACTTTATTGCATATCCCCTCAATGACGCTTGTTGCTGTGTTGCTATTGGTTTCAAGTGGCCTTGGTTTTGGGGGAAGATTTAACTGATGTAATATTGCAATTTCTAAGACATAACTCAGGCTCATAGGAGAAAAAATTATAATCCTGGAATGAGGACAAGTTGTTCAGAAGGTAAGGAGGACATTATTTTTCAGTTTATTTGTATATATACTATTGTGTATCGAGTTGCGTTGAGTTCTTAGTGCAACTGTATGCAACTGCATTTACATAAAGTAAAACATTGCAAATACCCCTGTTTTTAAAATAAAAAACATGATTCTTTTCGTTAAGTTTAGTAATGAAGAATGGAATCTCTTCCACGTCAGTGTTATTTAATTGAAGATTTAATCTCTGTAGGCCCTTGAAGGAATAAATTCGGCACGGAGAACTCCTGTGGAAACCGAAAGCACTTTTAGTTTACTAAATCTTACTGATTTCCTGTATAAATTTGATCTGTCAAGTGTTTATGTAAAGTCTGCTGGTGTATTCAGTAAAGTAAAAGTTGTAGTGCATAACTCCTAGACTTGTTGTAGTCATTGGTATTCCAAGGATACTACTTACTCGTTTTATGCAGCCGAAATATTCAATTAACACTTTATTGAGGAAATACTATGGTGCCTGCAAAAGTAGTGCATCAGTTTACGAGCTTCATTAAGCCTACAGAATGTTTTCTATTCACTGAATACTGTTTGCGAATTGTGCGATAAAACACATTTCCGAGTGGGATGTAATACAAGGCTGAATTCTTAAACTGTCATCCTTATATCAGCTCAATTCAGTTACACATATATTAGTAGAATAATCTGTAATTGACTTTAGAGACTTATCAGGGAATAGTCTCATCAACTCACAGTTTACTGATGATATTGTCCACCTAGACTATGAGAAGTAACCCCTGATGCTGGAAAATATGAAAATAACACCGGTGTTTGATTATACGTGTCTGCGTTCTATCTCATGAGTAAAGCAGTATAATATGGCGAGTGCTGTTGAGGTTACGCATAAATGTTTAGGTGGGGAGGGTAAGTTAGTCTTCAAGGTAGGGAAGCTGAATAGGTTGAGATGGCTAGAACACGTACTGGCATACCAAGCCATCGTCTTCCTCGAGGGATAATGTTAGCCAGCACATTTTAAGATTCAAAATGTGTTTCGGTCGGTCAGATGAAAAACTGGTATTGGTTCATAAAATCGTTGACGGTCAGCTGGAAGAACAACTAGAGATATGACTGCAAATCTTTGTTACTGGTACAGATGCATTCACTCTGTGTAATCTCACGTATCTATTCAACTCATGTTTTTCCTTGTCACTATTTATTCTCACTCACATTTTCGCTCGGTAAACTTCCATTTAGTTTTATGTCTCTACCTTTGTGCGCTAAATGGAATATGGTAAATTAAACAGGTGGACTTCTCTGCAAACTCATACTGAAAGCTAGCCAGAATGACACAGTCTAGGCATAACTAAATGCGAAACATTGATAAATGATCTCCAAAATTTTAACAAATGATAAGTGTAGTTCTTAATCTCGTTCTTTGCTGAATGAAAAATAGATACCTTTCAGTAATCTTTCCTTCCATCCGGGTCTCTTCTCCTACTTTGCAAGTGGTTTCTGTGCTTTTCCACTTTTGTGCCGAGCTTTCGGTCGGGGAAATGCCGTTGTTGTTGACTCAGGACCTAGATTACTTCAGTTGAATATGGTTTCGGTCGTGCAAACATGGGTCCTGGGTAGTTGATTGGTAGCACTATCATTTCTCAAATGGAATCCAGCGTACTATATATTAGGGTAGATCTTCCACCTCGCTTGCTAAAGGTGGTGTTCCTCAGAGTATTATTACTTCTCCTTTTCTTTTTTTCTCTCTCGTCTTACATGGCTTTTCTCTTTCTAATGAGAGCAACTTCGTCAAATACGCTGGTGATCTGACCGTCTCACTTCCTGTCATGTTACAATGTGACCGCAACAAACTTAACTGCTTCATGTCTGTAGTTTAAGGTACATGGTCTTGCGTTAAATCCCTCTTAATGTTAGGCAGTTAACTTTCCCTTCACTCATAAGCGTGAACTACAAGAACTGTGTTGTTCACAAGATGCTTTTATAGAAGAGGGCACTGAAACAGAAACTAAGTCTAACATAAAATACCTTGGAGTAAATCTATCCTCTGGTCTTCCTTGGTTATTCTATATCTTGTCGATTTCTAAGAAAACCTTCAGTCTAGATTACCATGTTTTGTAGTCAAGACAGTCAGGAATCATTCAACCTCTCTTTTTACAATTCGTGAGCTCTTGCATTGGTCCTTACTGCTCTCCTTTTTCTCTCTCTTGAATTGCTCAAAAACGACTATGTCGTATTGTGCAATATATTAAGGTTGTCAGTAGGGCGAGTGGTATACCATTTAGTCAACTCGTCAATGCATTAGTTAGAAGACATCTAAAATCATGCGAGAAATGGTCTAAATCTATGCTGTCTAACCCTCAACGTCGATTCTATTCTCAGCTCTTCCCTTCAATTTCATCTGATGGAAACGGAAGTCAGTATAAAAGATTATATGATCGTTTTTGGAATTACGTAATTCCAAAAATTGTTGTCGTTTTCATTGTCAGCAGTTCACAGCTTATTGAGTTTACACAAGTACAATGCCCATTTCTCACTTTAGTGAGGAGACATCAGCTAGGATTCTGGAAAAGTAGTACGTCAGCATGCGAATTTTATTAGTCTGTAGACTGCATTCCATTCACTTAATACTGAAACTAAACTATGAGGAAACTGATATTTCAAAGAAGGATGTAGTACAAGGCTCATTTCTACAACTGTCGTCCTTATTTTAGTTCAATTTCATCATAAATGTATTAACCGAATTGTCTGTTACTCACTCTAGGCCCTTACCAGGGAACAGTCTTGTCAACTTAGTGTATGCTGATGGTATTATCCACTTAGGCTACGATAAGTGACCATTGAAACTGGAAGATATGAAAAGACTACTGGTTTTTGATCGTAGTGTCTGTACCCTTTCTTCTGTGTTAAGTAGTCTAATATGATGAGTAATATTGGGGTTAAGCTTAGTGTTAAGTAGAAATGTGATTCCAAACGTTGTTAATGACACAGATGCATTCACCCTATGTAATCTCACATATCTCAGCAACCCTTATATTTTTTCCATATGACTGTTCGTTTTCATCACATTTATGCTCATTAGAGTTCTATTTAATTTCTTTTTGCTCTAATTTTGTGTGCTACATGGAATGTGATGAATTAAACCGCTGCACTTGTGTGCAAGCTTCCATGTTGAAAGTCAGTCTGTCAGAATGATCTTTAGTCCAGGTATAATGAAATGCTAAAACGTGGATAAAAATAGGCAAAATGTCAACAAATAGTAATCGTATTTTTTCATTTGGTTGTCTAACTGAAAAAAGAGTTATCTTACATCGATTTCTCCTCTTACCCGAGATAACTCTCACACTCTGTCTCGTTATATCACATGAGTTAGTTAATTTTATCGCGTAGCTCAAATGCGAAGTTGAAACACATCTGATGAAATAAGTTTTGCTTATTACTAACTAAATATAATATTTTTCAAGTGTGGAATGTCACAAATCGATCTGCTGAACTTCTCTGCTGAGTTCCATGTTAGAACTCAGCCAGTCAGCTTTGTCACTGCAGATGCGTAGTGTCACAACTCACTAGTGTTAATTAGCTTAAACAATTATTCATGCCGTTTCCTTAGTACTCTATGTATTTCCCAATTCCTAAAATCGTCCAGATAAAGCGCACCGAAGAGAAAAACATAAACCCAAAGTCAGCAACATGGACGTGAGAGATAGTATGCACAGAAGCGAATGAGATGAGTGAACTTTTATCCCTGTAGTTCGCTTATCTAAAACACTCATGTGTATGAATGAAGAAAAAAGTTGTGTGACTGACTTGATATGATTATGAGCAATAATTTGTGCTGGAAACAACTGTTTATTCATGTATAGTAGTATACGCATAGAGGACAAATTGAAAGTCGAGGGAGTGCAGAGGTACTTCGCGTCAAAATTACTCGGAACCGAAAATGGTGCGAACTACTCCACTAGATGTGACATTCTAGGATTAGAAACACTATGGCTAAGACGTCTGAGACTAAACTTAACACTTTACTATAAGCTTCTAAACCACTTAGTTTTTACCTCTACTAATAGCATTCGATTTTCAGATGACAGTGTCTACAAACTAAGACACACTAAGTGTACAGTAGCTATTGAACAATGTAAAACAGCTACCAGGCAACAGTTTTATTTGATTAGGTATGCACAGATATGGAATAAACTACCAATGGAAATGCGTCAGGCAGGTACATTGGCTTCCTTCAAAAAAGTGCTTAACGACAAACTACACGAGTTTGCAAACGACAGTAGTCTTAGTTCCTATCTGAGAGCCTCCGAAATTATAGGTCCATTTAATGTATAAGTTCAAATACTACACCTGCTGTTTTTGCCTATATTTATAATTTATATAAACCATTAACGATTAAGATACTTACCCTCAAACAGACAAGAAGTTTCGTTTGTAAAACTTCTACCCAACACAATAAGTGGAATAAAATGGACATAAACCGACAACATGAAAAAGGTTATAACTCACCACAACATCACATGGACAGATGTACGCTCGTCGGACATCATATATGCATCACCAACTACAACCCAACATTCCTGAGATAATGTGATGAACTTATATCCGTAATGTTGCTGAGCAGTCAATATCCACAACTCCTGTCGGAACAACTAAAATTCAAAAACCTTCCTCACGAGAAGTAAATACCCACAAGCAGTAGAAATCCATTAATTAATGCGTCTAAAGCTTATGTATTTTGCTCCCAACAATGAAATTGCACATCAAATGAGATAAACAAATCACTGATTTCAAAATAACACATCAATGAACTATAATTCAAGGATTATGTACAAAACAAAATTATGTATGCAAACTGACTTCAAGCTTTATTCTTTTCCCAGGCACTTATAACCCATCCACCAAAGACCTGGTATTTTTGTTAATGCGAAGACAATACTTCTGTATTTCCTGATGTGTTGCACTCACTGAAAATCTAGCGGATTTTTCCAACTATGCACAGAAATGATTGTACATAAGTGAAAAGGATGTTTTATACTATTCGGATTAACATTTATCAAGTGTACGTATAATCTCCAGTGTACATGTTAAACATATTTTGCTATCGACTGTAAATTGTGACTGAATAATATGATCCTATTTCTGTAACAATTTGATGATGCCTGTAAACTGGCGTCCCTCATGTACTGCATCATGAGAATAAATTTATTTATTTATTCCTATACTTCATGATGTGCTCCATTGAATGACTTGTTATATTGTGGAATAACTTCAAGCTTTATTTTTTCCCAAGTATTTTTAATCCATCCAAAACATACTTGGGTTTTTTTGTTAATGCGAAGTTAATATTCCTATATTTCATGACGTGCTCCATTGAATGACTGGTTATCATATTGTTCCCACAGACCTAAGACAAAAACGCCAGCAACCATGTAACCTAACCATGAACCAAATTTATGAAATTTATATAATGCTCATCCATGCCTGTATATTTGGTGTGTCCTACACAAGTAGGAAAAAATGTGTATTTTATTAAAACATTATTATTAATTATGATTGCTAATCGTATATGTAATTTATCATATTGATGATGCCTGTAAACTGGCGTCTCTCATGTACAAAATGAGAATATACTATTATTATTATTAGATAATATTGCTGTACAACACAGTGTGATTAATCAAAATAAAATCGTATCCATAATGGAGTTATACTCTACCAGCACAGTGCCCAAGTTTTATACTTATATCAAAAATACTTATCTCGTGCGTTATGTGTCTCCTAATTGTTTCATTTTTTGTCTTCCTCATTGCAGGTTGTCAGTCTCCGTAGACATTCTACTAGATGTCGTCATACATAATGTCTGCAAGCAGTCTTTCAATACATCTGCCTCCAGCAAAGTTGTTGTTACGATGCCCTTAGATCATTTACATTAGGCCGTAATACAATTAGTATGCTAATATTACTGATGCAATGACATGCAAGACTTGTACATGTTACTGTGAAGTTAGCTTGTAATAACATTCCCTCCACAGTAAATAAAATGCTTGTGATAACAATTCGTCATTATCTTTTCATTGCGTTGATAGGTGCGTATATATTATAAAAAAGCTAACTTGTCTTATTAGTTCTCTAAGTTACAATCACTAAGTATCCATACCTATGCTGAATACCAAGTGCCAATCGTGGCCCATGAAATGCTTATTACTACCTGCGTAAATAACTATCAAACTATTTTTACATGGATTAGTGAGACAGAAGACGTAAGAAATTTAGATATTAATGTGTATCTGAAGTTAATGACACAATATGTACGTACATGTTTCATTTCCAAACAAGAGAATTTTATAGGGTAATGTAGGGCTGAGCGCAGTGAGTTAATAGTGTATTCTTTACCGTATACATCCTGTATGAGTGAAATGCTTCTATTCAATTTTTCGGCGAAGCTGCAATATCACCCTGTAGGGCTGATATCATGCGTCTAATCCTATTGACCTATGGATGTAATTCTTCCTTCAAGATATCTAGAAGTCAGGAGCAGACTGTCTCTGACAGATCTAGTTTTACTTGGGGACTAATTGGTGAGTCACCTGGTATTGTGGTAGTAGAAAAAACAACTCCGAACCTAAGTACATTCAAGATATGAACATGTTCACTTACTTTGGCGACAGTTTAATCTTTGTATCAAGAAACACTTAGGGATATTAACCTTTACTTAGTAATTTGAATCTGAAAGTAAACGCCATGCTACTAAGTTATTCAAAAGACAGAATGATGAGTGAAATAGTACTCGGACACTTATTCTAACGAAACCGAATAATGATAATCATTTAGCCTACCAATATGCCGTTTACTTTCAGTTTTAATTGAAAGAAAGATTTAGTTACTCACTAAATTAATAGTTTCAGAAGACTGCTCTGCTCGTCTTCGAAATGCTTTGCCCGATCGTGTTTTACTTCAAAATATGTGTATACTGGCCATTTGGTGTTTCTTATCCAGTTATACTGTTTTTTTTCAGGTGCAATGTGCCACCTATTTCCTATCACACAAAACATCCCTTAAACCATCAGTGAGTAACCATCACTTCTAAATAAATAACCTTAACTATTCGCATGTAAACGATGCTATAAACTTTATCACTTACGTGATGTTTCAACTATCGATTAATCGGTTTTTACTTACATGAGCACCTGTTCCAATTTTAACGGATAATTCTAACCTTTGACTACTGAATTAGTACGTTTCGTTATATACCATCCTTACGAAATATAGGTACTGATAATAATTACTGCCAACAAATTTATCACGAGAACGAGAATGTACCCCATATTGACAACAATATACCTCATGGGCGGAAGTATCTTCTAAACGCACTATTCAATACAACATATAACCCAAACTAATCTTCCTAACTCTGTAGCCCCCAACATTCTATAAAGTTAGTAGTGACTATTAACAAGTAGAATGTCTATTTGAGGCATAGAGAATACATTTATTAGTGATTCAACACAAAATACAAAATCAACGATACTGGAAACCACTTTCTTCAGCAACAAATCCCACGAGGTCACTGGAACCACCGATTAGCTAAAAACGAAAACAAGGATGCACAGGATGTATAAATGAATATAACTACCAATATAATATTAACGAGATAGCACAGTGAGAATTAATGAAAGTTTATATCGATGTGCGATTACATCAGCCACTATTTTTGACACAAGTAGATATTTAGACTAAGTTTGAATCTTGAAGTGTTGAATTTGTGCAACACATTTTGCCCGATCTGGCCACGCATGGACTTGTCAGAGGAATACATATGAAATTAACACAGTAAGGAGGTTAGAAAATAAATTCAGGTTGAATTAAAATCACATATTGAAGGTCGAAATAACAATGAAGATCACTAAGCCAAATAACAGAGGTATTAGTACCTCTACCCTGACTGGTATCAAAGTGAAGTTTAACAAAGAAGGTTTCGTGTGATGACGAGTATTTTTGGAACTCACAAAGGTGGTTTCAACATCCTAATCACACTTGGGCTTCCACAAACTATAGGATGCAATCCAAACACGTTTTACAGATAGGTTTAAAAATGTGCCAAAGTCAATTTTATGTCCTGTCTCTATAAGATGTTTCGCAATAGAATAGCTAGGGCTCCTGTTCTTACCATTAATAGCTTCTGAATATTCTGTTCGCTTTTGGAGGCATTTAGGAATATGATGCGTAGCCCTTGCTTGCGGAAATCGATGAGTCCTCCCTAAATGGATACAGCAACCGCTTCTAAACCTTACGCACATAGCTTTAAGAGATGTCAGACACTGCTTCTACGCGATTTCAAAATAATTTTGCGAACCAACTTTGAACGAACGCAAAAAATATGGCGTCAGAACAGCAACAAAAGTCGGAAATTTATGAAACCGAAATCAACAATGGGACGAAATGATGTACACCTCAGATGACTTTACGCACCTGATTACGAGGATGGTATTGAAATCCACCAAATTACTAAAATGTTGCAGTGTACATTTAACGCATTTAAAGATTTTGTCATAAAACAGTGAATGTTGTAAGTGATCATAAAACAAAGTGCAGTTTCTACCCAGCTGTGAACACTAATCTTCGCTTGCATCTATGCATTCCATTGACCTTTAGCGATCAAAATGCCACACAAAAGTGCGGAAGCATGCAGGAATTAGATATCAACCATACTCTTCGGTTTCTGCAACAGAAATGGATACTGCACAACAGCTGATAAAGAAATTAACGATTGAGTACAGGTTTCTGCCAAGCTGCAAAGAAATTTATCGAATGACAGCCGTCGAAATGTACGCGAAGCTCACTCGGTACGCCAAATAATCATTGCATGGTTCATGTATTTAAGCGTCCTGTCACACAAGCAATCAGCAAATGCTCAAGAACAAATCGAACAACAATTTTCATGTAAATTCACCCAACAACAGAAAAACAAGCACCGAAATCGCGTCTATTGCGTTCGCCCGGACGACTAGTTCCATATAATAGAACAACACAAACAGTATCAGAAATCAAGCACACGGGGTGAGGTGAGAAGCAGAACGCGACAGGGAAGTTAAAAAGATGTATATATTTACAACAAAGAGCTAGGCCTTCAGTATTCAGCAGCCACCAGTTTTTGAATTTGCGCCTCCTCTTGAGTTCGAATTACTACACGACCCCCTCGGTTCCAAAAAGCTGTCCCCAGCGACTTCAGTGGTTCGGTCTCCCCGCCTCGAAATCGTCCCTACAAGAGAAGAAGACACATGGTTATTTTGGTTATCGAGATAAGGCGGTGTTCTCCTCGGTGCCTGTCTGCTTGGTCTACACGGTTTCAGACGGTTGAAGTGCACTATCATTTTCTGAGGGTTGTTGTTGTCTTCTTGGATTTCGTAGGTATTGTCAGTTACTCTACGGTACACCAGGTATGGGCCTGCCCATTGTGCTTGAGCTTTGCGTCGACTCCAGTTGTCAGTCGCTGGTTGACGTAGCCACACCTTATCACCTATTTTGAATGGTGTTCCCCACTGCTTTCTATCGTAGTAACGTTTCTGTCGTTCTTGTGCTCTCTGGAGTTCTTCGCGTGCATAGCTATGATACCTGGCGACGTCTCCTCGCAACCTTATTACCATTTCCGATGTAGTTAGCGGATCATCCCACCGGGGCATAACCAATGTATCACTAGGCAGGCGTAACTCGCGGCCAGTCCATAACAGGTGTGGTGTCTTTCCCGTAGACATGTGCGTGCTTCCTTGGTAGGCCAACAAGCATCTTGGTAGCATGATGTCCCAGGCTGATTCAGCCTCCCTCTCTAAGAATAGGCGTAGTAATGATTTTAGGGTTCGATTGGTACGCTCTACTAACCCATTGCCTTCGGGGTGGTACGCGGTGGTTCTTGACTTTTTAATTCCAAATAGATGGCACAATTCTCTAACCACGATACTTTCGAAGTTGGTTCCTTGGTCAGAGTGCAATTGCTCTGGTGCGCCCCAACGGGCAATCCAACAGTCAAATATAGCTTTGGCTACGGTAGGGGCATCAATTCGCTGAAGTGGTACAGCTTCACACCATTTCGTAAAATAATCAACCATAACCAAGATATACTTATTTCCACGTGTGGTTTCACGTAAAGGTCCGATGATGTCGACGCCAATTATTTCGTTAGGATATCCAGCCTTCATATTAGTAAGTGGCGCCCGGGGTTTCCTCTGTGGATTCTTTACTTTACCACATGTTGCACACCCTTGGACAAAGTCCCGGACGTCGCGCCGTTGGCGAGGCCACCAGTAGCGTTGGGTAACTGCTTGCAACATTTTATTAATTCCAGCGTGTCCCAAATCATAACGTATAGTCTCCAGAATTGCTGTTACAAACGACTGAGGGACTACGACTCTTCTCAAGTAGTTGGGGCCGGGTTGAACACACAGGATACCATTCGCTAGTACTAACTGATCCCATAAGGCCCACAAACATCTGGTTTCCCAGCTCTTCCCTTTCACATCAGCTTCAACTGGCCTACTAGTATGATTCGACAAGGCATGATAAAGGAGTGCAGTCTCATCGTCAGTAGCTTGGATGTGTGCCCACTGTTCCCTGCTTAGACCTGCCAGCGAAATAGCACAAATATCAATACTCTCGCAAGACGGGCAGTCTCCGTGCGGTCTGAAAGAGCGCCTGGATAGCGCGTCAGCATTGGCATGTTGCTTGCCAGGACGGTGTACACATTCGAAGTCATACTCTTGAAGGTACTCCTGCCATCTTGCTGTCTGTCCTTCAGGGTCTTTGAAATTTTGCAACCACTGAAGAGCTTTGTGATCCGTTCGCAAAACAAACGGTTTACCAAGTAGATAGGGTCGGTACTTACGAACGAAGGTAACAGCGGCCAACATCGCTTTACGGGTGATGCAGTAGTTCTTCTCTGCACGGCTCAGCGTGCGGCTGCCATATTCGATAACATGTTCTTTGCCGTCCCCACCGACCTGAGATAACACGGCTCCGATGGATGTGTGACTAGCGTCCGTGTCCAAGATGTATTTACCAGCCGTTGGTGATGTATCTGGGAATGCTAAAATGGGCGCCGAGCATAATGAATCTTTCAACTGTTGGAAAGCACGATCACAATCCTCTGTCCATACGAAGGGAATATTTTTCTTAGTCAAACTCGTTAGGGGGCTAGCGATCTCTGAGTAATTTCTCACGAACCGGCGGTAATAAGAGGCCAACCCTAGAAAACTGTGTAACTCATTCACGGATTTAGGTACGGGCCACTCTTTGACTGCTGCAACTTTTTCAGGATCGCTATGAACGCCCTGTGCACTGACAACATGCCCCAAGTAAGTGACTTCGGTTCGGAATAAACGGCATTTAGTGGGTTGAACTTTCAGTCCCACCTCCTTCAAACGTTCCAAGACAATCCGCAATCGCTCAAGGTGTTCTTCGATGGTGTGACTGAAAACGATAATATCATCTAAATATACGAGGCACACCTGTAGGACTAATCCTTTGAGTACTGTGTGCATCAGTCGTTGAAACGTGGCTGGTGCATTACTTAACCCGAACGGCATGGTCTGGAATTCATATAACCTGGTGGGTATAGTAAAAGCGGTTTTGTGCCGATCACGAGGGTGGACATCCACTTATAATAATAATAATGTATATTCTCATATAAACATATAAATTTACATGAAAATGCATGCCATTTTTACAGGCACGATCAAGTATGATATAATATCAAATCGTAGATTGTCTACAAGTTAATAATGTTTCAACAGTTAAATATTTGATATATATATATATACACATTGTCTGAACTAGGCTGTATAGTTATTGAATTGTACAATTGTCCTCCAGGTTGAGCGGGAAAATCGACTTCGTTTCGTTTTCATCCCGTGGTTGTCGGCATACGATAACCAACCAATATTGAGGTAAGTACAACGTTTACAAGGGATTGAAAGCTGTTTTAGAAAAGTAAAAGTGCTGAGGTGAATCATTAAATTGTAATGAAATAGGTAAGTGCAAGTATCATTAATAAATGCATTAATAAAGAAAACTCCCTAGGCTGACAACGTTCATTTGCAATGTATAATGCTACACGTATATCTCGTACTATCATGATGTCCACTTTTGGTTTTAATACATTTATCCTCAGTTGTGCCAGTTGTTTTTGTTTTATACCTTTTTGTGCATTTAATGTACAACCGTACCCTTCAGAGAGTAGGAATATAATAAGTCATAAAGAGCTGTAAAATGTTAGGTTTAATGGAATATAATGAGGATCAAGTAAAGACGTTATTGGAAAATGAATGAGATAAGACATTGTGAAGTGGTATTTAAAGATCAGTCAATGGACAGCAAGTTAGTTTATAAGATGCCCCATAAAACTGTGCACATCCCACATGGTCGCATCTCAACAATAGGCTGGGCGAATAGTATATATTTAGAGGTAGAAGCATGATCTGTCAAGGCGTTCATTATTATCTTTTTCAAGATAAAGATCTAAGCCCTCATAAAAATCAGAAATATCTCGAGCCTTTAATTTGTGTATTGCTGTTCCTGCAGAATGGGGCGATTCACCTTAGTGACCCCCACCATATCTACTGATCAGCTAACGCCACCCTCCCTCCTTTTTTGATGTTAAGCTCTGAGACTATGATTATTATGGCTACCGCAAATATATTGCTTGGTACCAGACATGTTCGTACCTCATATTCCATCTCCCTAGCTTTCTTAATGAGTGCTTCCAATAGGTCTCCGCGTACATCTTTATGAACATTATATATGTATGCATGCGTCCTAATGAACAGATTACTTTACAAGAAGTTAGAACCTTAAAGAATAAAAAGAATAGGTTTTGTGAATAGTGAAGCAAGATTCAGCAGAACAATATAGTTAGGGATCAATATAGGTAGTATGAACTGAAGGTAAGGTCGGTTGGCAGGACTTAGTGTACTAAATTATCATGACAGTCTTGTATATAGTAGACATCTGACATTGCAAAGTAACGTGTCTAAACATATTATAAAAAAATTTTAACAGAACCAACAAAATTTCAGCATTTGTTTAACAATACTACAGAAGGGTAGTTAGTACTACAGGTAATCGTAAAGTAAATCAATCTATGTATAATAAGAGCATAGTCAGTGTCATAATTCGTATTATCAAAGAATACATTAGGCTCAATAACTGAGTGTTATAAGGGAAACAAGCATGGTAAAGCAAGAGAACACTTGCCGCATAGCTATTTTAATCATTTTAAGTATTTTAATGACAATCGAATTTCAAGTATTGAACCTACATAATTACTAAGTGTTATTATATTGGTATTGGGACTAGTGTACTTTCCGTAGTTAAATATTGAAAAGCCATTGTCTCTCCACTCTACCAGCAGTTGAGATCTTTGAGGCGGGCTAGGGTGGACATGTTTATATGTTTTTCTAGGCTCCTTTTGAAACTGTCAGGCCTTTCACAGGATCTTATCTCAGAGGGTAGTTGGTTCCAAAGTTTGCAATATTTAATGGTGAAGAAGTTAGCTCTAGTGTTGAGTTTATGGGTGTTAACCTTGAGAAGGTAGTTGTGGTTGCGTAGTCCATACGATTTAGGATTAGCCCAGGTTATGGACGAGTTACTGTTACAGTGCTTTCTTATAACTTTGAATAAGAGAAATAAATTGCACTTCACTCTCCTTAACCATAAGGGCTCTAAGTCCAGTCGAATACATCTGTCAAGGTATTCTATTTGCTGACCATAGCCTAATATGCGTTTCGTAAGGAATCTTTGGACACTTTCAACCTTTTTTCTGTCTGCCGACTTGAAGCTACTGTATAAGTGGGCACAGTATTCAAGTTTGGGGCGAATGCATATCTTATATATGGCTAATCTGGCTTCTGGAGTGTAAAAGTTGCGTAGCACAAAGCCGGTTAGACGTTTACAATCAGATACCACCTTATTTGCATGTTCAGTAAAGGTAAGATCTGAGTATGTTATCCCGAGATCTGTGACTGTGTTTGTGTTTGAGACAAGGTCACCGTACATGTATAGACACATGCTAGGTTTCCAACGTCCGAAGTATGTTATCCCAGATTTAGCTGGATTGAACATTAACTGCCACTTTTCACTCCAATTACATAGACTATTTAGGTCTTCTTGGATTTTACTAACAATATTCATATCATTATAGTCAAAATCATAGACAACTTTGAGGTCATCTGCAAAGAGGTATGGCTTGCCATACTTGATCATAGAGACAATATCATTTATGAATACAATGAATAGGGTAGGGCCAAGAACACTACCTTGTATCACGCCGCTGGTTATCGGTTTGGATGTTGATAAGTGATGGTTGACTTTAACTAACTGTTCTCTTCCTGTAAGAAAGGAAGTTATCCACTCAAGAAGCCTTCCACTTATTCCATAAGATAGGAGTTTCAGTATGAGTCTTTTATGTGGGACTTTATCAAAAGCTTTCCTAACATCTAGAAATAATGTTGCTGCCGAACGACCTTTGTCTACACATTCAGTAATGTGGTCGAAATAATCTAACTGGCACGTAATGCACGATCTTCTATTTAGGAAACCGTATTGGAAAGGGGATATTAAGTCATTCGAGAGCAAATACTGAACAATTTGCTTCTTTACAATCTTTTCCATCACACGTGAAACTACGGAAGTAATGTTGATGGGGCGGTAATTATCTATGTCCGCTGTAGGTCCGGTTTTGTGAATGGGTACAACGTAGGATTTCTTCCAGCTATTTGGATATGTTCCACTCCTTATCGAAGTTGAAAATATCTTGAGAAGAAGTAGATTCATGTCATTTCCACCATTTTTTAAGAGGACGGAAGACATTCCATCTGGGCCGGGAGTATTAGTAAGCTTAAGAGTTGTGATAGCTTTATCGATTTCTTGGGCGTTTAAGACTACATCGCTTAGACACTTTTCTGTTTTACGAGGGAAATCTATATCCTGGTCATTTTCTAGAGTGTACAGTTTGGCAAAGTGCGTGC
>CALYDD020000256.1:0-83281 GCA_944472135.2 Trichobilharzia regenti | reverse complement strand
CATCATTATCTGTGCGAAAGCTTCTGCAGTTGTGGAGTGATGATATGCGCTTACTTGTCTTTATTGCTTCTCACTTCTTGTTCTGGAAGAATTCTGTCTCGCTCTGCTTTGCCACACGCCGACTGGTTTCAGAACATTCGGTGATTCAAGTACTCTGCTTCTCTCGATGTATTGGTCTTCGCCAGCATCTCTATGGCCACTGTTCCTGATTCTGAAAGAGTCACAGTGAGTGAGTGACTCATTATCTTCCATCGGTAGTCTGAGTACTGTGAGCAAATACAGGGACTCATGCATCCCCACGCAGTGCATAAGTTCATGTAATCTATTTGTGGTCAAGTGTCACCTCCAGCTGTGTAACTTGCAAATTATGAAATGAATTCTGTATGTTACCAGATCTTTCGAGTAGCTAAACCGAACTCAGCTTGAATGAGTTGATGATTCGGTTGTTTGAAATGAATCAATCCATGTACAGCGGACGTGAGCTGTTTCTCGGAGCAACGGATGAACTGTCCTCTGTCTAAGTCAGTTTTATCCAGCTAACAAGCATCATTGCTTGATCTCAGTGATTTCCGACTACTTATATCAGTCTTCAGTCTATTTGATTGTGTGAAACTTGAAAGTGATTGGTGGGGTTTGATGTGGATGTTGTGAGAAGTAATCTGAGTGAGAGACAATGTTGTGTGTGTGTGTGTGTATGAGTGTGTGTCTGAATTATTCCTAGTAATGAAATAGAGACATTTGAGGTGGAAGAAGAACGAGTGGGAGAAGGGAATCAGATGAAAATAGCTGTTTTTTTCACCCTACTGACTGTAGTTAAATGAAATGAATGTACACGACCGGTGTGCATAATTGATATATAAGTATTCTAGTGAATAGGGCTTCACCTCTATTCCTCCGTCATAGCCTGTAATTCACATTCAGCCACCTCCTCCAGTAGCCACAAGCTTATGCTACACATTGTCATATCGACGAAATATGGCACTGGAGTTACTTACAGAAACAAGACGAAATGTTGACTGAGTGAGTGAATGAATGAGTGGGTGAGTGAGTGAGTGAGTGAGTGAGTGAGTGAGTGAGTGAGTGAGTGAGTGACGAAGCACAACAACAACAATAAATGAAACATCCAGGAAAACACCTATTCATCATCATGACAGGCAGTGAGGGCATCTTCCTCACCAGTCATCAACACCCATCAGTAATCATTGTCAACATTCAGTCTACTCACTACCATCACCTCAATTGGAATCTTCAATCGACATGATTCTCACGTAGAAACCGCAAACTAAATACCCACACAGATCACATAGATCATCTTGGCACTGAGAATGAAGCCATAAGAAGAAGGGATTTGTGAGGTGAATCACTTCACCTGATTGATGATAGTGCCTTCTTCTTCTTTCCTTCCTTTCGTCCTGATATTTAGCCACATGATGTGTGTGTTTTGTTTTTGACAGTCTGTTATATTTTGCTATGTGTATATGGATCGATATTCCATTATAACTGAAAATATGCTAAATAAACATGTATGGCCTTGTTATCTTATTGGTTCATGTGTATTGGCCATTTTCATATATACTTTGCATTGTACATTTTATCTTCACTGTTCACACACATTTCGTATCTTTTCACTCACACTCTTGTGTGACATTTATTTTCTTGTCTGGAAAATACAAGTATCATCGTAAACCTAGTGGTCTTCTGATTTCCATCTTTCCGCGTCAGGACTATTAACTACTCGACGAGTACATAACACGTCTTTCCTGCATTCCAACCTTGCTTCCATTTCACCCACCATCACAACATTTGATCTGCACGATACATAAATTCACTTTATTCGTGAATGAAAACAGTGTGATCAATGAGTGAGTGTGTGTGTGTGTGTGTGGGTGAGTGAGACTGATGAGCCATGTATTGACTAAACTTAATGAATCAATCAATGATTCTGCTTGATGAATGAATGAATGATGAATTTTCAGTGAATGACTACATCGTCGCTCATATCACTCATTTAGGTAGTATGATGATTGTGTGCGTGTATTTCGAAATATGTCAAAATGGGAAATATTCTGTCCACAAAAGTGTGACAAAATGCAGCATTTTGAGATTGTATGGTGATGGGAATGTCAATTCGACAGTGGAATTGAATTTTGTGATTATTTTGCAAAGTGGATGTTTGTGGTATGGTAGATGATTTTATTACAGGTGATTAGGTCGAATCGGCTTCGGTGAGGAGAATAGCAGGGTCTATATTTTTTGTAAGCCGCCTTGCAAGTTTGTTTGCATGGTGGCTTTTATCCTAAAGAAAGTTGTTAGTTGATGACTGTGTCATATCGTGTTCACAATCTGACTGTCACAAGCTTACGTGCCTATCACCTACCATCATCATACGTATGGCTCTTTCCATTGTGTGTCCGTGAGACAGAGAATCACATATACGTGACTACTGCGTAATTAAACATCACTGCTACTCAGTAGTCACATTCTCTCTTCCTCTTTCTCTCTCTAAACCCTATCCAATATACGCCAGGCTGTAAACTACACATCATCACAGTCACTCAGTCAGCCGACTTGTGTACGTCAACTTCTAGTCAGTTATCAGGAATACATCGACATCAGTTCAACAATAATCAGTCAAACTAGTTCAATTATTTCAAGTGTGATGAAGTCAGTATGATTTGAGGATGTGTCATTCATCGGGTTTGTATTCATGCATGTGTACGTATATTTGATGAGTTCATTGAGCAAATCGCTGAATTTCACTGTCGATCATGAGTGGATTAGGCCTCTTTCCACACTGTTATCATTGTAGTGTTAGTATTATTATCATTAATATTACTGCTATTTTCATTGTTTCCTTTAGTTGGTTTGTGAGGATTAGTTTTGATTTTACGAGTTGATCAGGGATTGAAATCAGTTAGAGAACCATTATTATTATTATTGTTATTATTGTCATATGATGGTTTGTCGCCGTTTGTTGTAAAACGTCCATATTCATTTATTCATCTTCATTCATGCATCATCATTACACACGGTTGTGTGACAAGTTTATGAATCGGTCTTCTACATGGAACTGCTGACATACCCCCACTACCTCTACACATCATCTCCCATCACACTGTGTGACACCTACTATGAACTCGTCATTTCTCATTCTGGTTCCACTGGATCACTTGGTGTAAGATGTCCGTAAATAAAGTTCACAGTTTTTACCTGAACACTCTGATTTCCTCCAGCACATTTGTTGGGTGATAGATTCTCGGTTGTGTCGCCATTTCCAGGATTCCTCTTTGTTCATTTGTTCCAAACGACCTGAAACCATAACAGGACCGAGCATAAAATATAGTGTATCCTAGTCCTCGATTGCATCCCTGAGTGGGTCGTGGGTATCCATCCACGTATGACGAGAACCAAAATAAGAGGGTTCAGTCTTCCGGTGCTTCCTCGTTTTCAGTAGTTCTCTACTCTGACTGATGTCACTTTCGGACGAAATCGACAGTGTCAGTCACCACTATCATTGGAAGGACCTTTGTCCTTACTGACAAATAAAGTTGAATTACAAGTCAGTAATTAAACTTCATTTCAACACTTTTCTGTCAGAATGAGTCTTTTTGCAATCTATGCCATCTCCAATACTATTAATTACCTGAATACAATAATTTGATGATATTTCCTAACATACTTGTAACTGAAAGGAAACACAGTGAAACACCTCTGAGTGCATGATGTCATATTCCACTGAATGACATGAGTAGTCTAATACCACTCACATGAATCAGGATTGCCAGATAACCAGGTTGAAGTGATGAAAACACCGGACGGCTTGTAGATATGCAGAATCATTCGATTAGGCTCGATCTCTACATTGTCATTTATAGTGTGAAACACACCATATTTTGTGATATGAATCATCCTTGTTTCCAAAGATAACTGTGCTGAATCTGCACAGGTAACAATGCAGATTTCCAATCTCGAATGAATATGCAAATGGTGAATTCCATTCAAAAGTCTCACAAAGTATAATCGATGTATTGTGACAGAAGTGAAGATTTAGTGGTGTGAATATTACCGATCAATTAAGGAGAATCTGTTTTTGTCTCAGTGTATCTTCTTCATTCTCTCACACAAACATTGATTTCTTCAAGTGTCCAACGAAATAAAAAAAGCTGAAGTGATTGAGAAACAATTCACAGACGTCTTGAGTGGAATGATTGGCGATCAGATAATCAGCTAGAATATTTAGCGTCATTTCTGACTAACATGTTCAATAATACCTTGGAATTCTGTTTGAGTGTTTGAATGAACTTTCGCTGAGATATTCTGGTGATTGACGATTTCTATCTCTGTATTGTTTAAATACTTAATGTTGCTTGTTAATATATTTCTTATAAGAATTGAATAATAATTCCGCCAAAAACAAAATTCCTAAATTCATCCCTCTCTGTGTTGTTGGTTGATTTCCTTTAATTCGGTCATTGCGAAATACTAATACTACTATTACAGATATTCTTTCAATGCAGAATTCAATTCAGTGGATTGACTTACTGACAAGAATATAGATTGCTATGGGATCTCACTAGAATCCATTAGTAGCACTTCGTTTCTTGACCAGCCTCAAGAATGACTTACTAAAGTCGACTATTTGATAACTGTCATCTGTATGTGAGGTATGTGGACGACATTTCCTCCAGTTATGACAGTAACTATAATCTCAGTGAGTGAGTGAGTGAGTCAGTCAGTCAGTCAGTTGTCACATGTTTTGAACAACTGTCATCCAGCAATAAAAATCACTCCTCACATTGGAAAACGAATGCGAAATTCCTTTTCTTCATAATGAACTACCAGGTGGACTCGAAGAAGTCCCAATAACCTCAGTCCATAGGAAATCTACAAAGAACAGTCAACTGACATACATCTACAGCTGAATTCCTGTTGAACGTACACATATGACCACTACTGTGTACACACCTGAATTCACTTGTTCCTGTTGAATAGTGTATATTGGTCGCTCCACCTGTTTTCTCCCTCAAAGTGTTGAGCAACACAATCCCACAAGGTCGGAGATTGTCTGAAATGACTGTATTGGGAGAACGATAATTGAACATATTTGTAAATACTGGTCATTCCGTCCTAACAAGATCCTCCTTCAAAAAAATCTACCAGTTGGATAACGATCTGCAAAAGAGGTTTCACTTTCATCTGTTTCGCACTGCTGAAGCTCTAGTGATTAAGATAGAGAAATCGGAGCTGTGAATACAAAAGAAAATTACCCAAATACTTTATTATCGCGGTAAGAAACTTGTCTCATTCCATCAACTTGATTGAGTCACGTCATATATTTTTCAACTCTTTAAAACTTTCGTGTATTTTTGGATGCTATACGCGGTTACATTTTCGTTCGTGTATGCTGGATTCAACTCATCGGTTGAATTCTTCATCGTTCTAGGTGACTCTCAAACTCCCATGTAACTCCTTTTGTGTATTGATTAATAATGACAACTATGATAATAACAACTCATCACCTTTGGTGCTACCCCTTTCCGTGACAGAAAAATATCAGATGCGTATGTGAAGACACAACGAGAGAAATGGATTCGATGAAAAGAGTCACTTCACTGAACTATTTGTTTTCTCGTTTATATTGATTTCCGCGTGGAGATTATTAATGAATTCATGATGAACTAGACGGGTTTACCTTCAGAGTCAACTACTACTTTATTTGCTACTCACGCTACTGCACGTAAATTCGTGAACGCACTTGGAGCTGATATAAGCAGAGAATATATTCAGTTTCAAGTGGCTTATAGGAGAAGTGGTGCTGTATAATGTTATGAGTTTAGCTGCACGGAAGCTTCATTTTATTGCAGCTTTCATTCTTTTGCCAATCTTTTGTGACACTGCATCTCTTTTGAATGAGAGACAAATAAACACTTCCTACTCTTCTACAGTTAGCTGTTTTTCTTTCTCGTCTTTTTATCTGCTATACTTTTGTATAAATCCCTTTGGGTGTGCATTTTCTCTTAGGCATTTCTCAACGAAACTGAATTTTTCCTCCAACTTGTTTGGTGAACAAAACTTCCTGGCTGTGTCGTGCACTTCCGGAGCAAAAACATTGGAAGGACGGAGAGAAGGGCTTCTATCCCGTTTTCTGAGCATTTTCCGAAAGACTTGTGCGTGAAAAAGGGATGCAAATATTCCCAGAGTGCAATTACCACACATATTGTTGATACTCGTAGATATCTCGTAGAGATTTCTCACTCCTTCAAAATATTAAATAAACAGACGAAGAACACCAAATTCACTGTGATTTGTCGAAGCCAACACAATCAAATGATTCAAAGCAACCAGACTTATGCATACAGAAAGAGAGCCTGATTAATTAATCTCTCACTCCATTGGTAACTGGATTTTCATTTTCATTCTGATTACATCAATTAGTCATCGAATTCAGTGATCTCAACTTACTGACCAAATCTCTATCTGATTAACTATAACCACTTTTGCCATTGGAGTTGCTATGTGAACCTACAAGCTAACATTGTTCTGTTAATTGATTTTTTCTGTTTTCTGCCTTACCCCTCCTCCTCCCCTCTTTTCTACTTTCAAATCGTACAAATTGATGATGAGAATTGAAACTAAAAGTTGTAATGCTCACATTTAGGATTCGTCAATTTCACAACATTTCTTCTCTACTGCCACACAAACATTCAAGTTTGTGATTATCATCTATATAACCATTGTAATATCAGGCAGTCTTCAGCTGATGAGAATCTGTGAAATAGAATGATATCATCTTATGCTGAGAATTTCGTCTTCCTTTCTTTATTGAAACTTCACAATCAACTCGTGAAAACCAGTACTAGTTCAGTGAAGAGACTGTTTTCAGCGAATTCATTTTCTCCCGGTGTGTATTCACATTCGCATATGATTTTCTTCTCTCACGGAAGAGGGCAGCACCAAAGGTGATGGGTTGTCATTATCATAGTTGTCATTATTAATCAATGCACAAAAAGAGTTGAATAGGAGTCTGTGAGTCACCTAGAAAGATGAACAATTCAATGAATGAGTTACATCCAGCATACACATTGGAACGAAAGTAAATCTGATATGACTTCAAATTATCCAAATATACACAAAAGTTTTAAAGGGTTGAAAAACATCATGGGTACTAAATCAAGATCATAGAACCCAAGGGGATAATTATAATACATAATAAGCAAAAACTGTTAATAAATCTTCTATTTATGCAGTGAGAATAGCTGTGAAGCGTGGGAACCGCAGCACTCTGAAGTAATAGAAGCCTAAGGGCTTGTTGTGACAGCATTTGACAGTATGACAATGTATGAATTCAGTGTATGGCGTATTGCTATTGATGTTGACGAAAATAATATGACACTCAATCTAAATTTAACCATAATATCACATGAAATTATTGAATGTTTGAGATGATTGACCGTGTGTTCGTCAATTTAGTGGTAGAAAGAAGAGAGAGGGAAATGGCTATCCTGCTTGGGCTGTTCAAATACATGGAAATAAATGTGTTGTAATTCCAGTTCACTCATGATGCTGTGTGTTGATTGATTCGGTGAAGTGTAGGGTGTGAGGCGTTTCGTCTAGTCGTTCAACGCATAGCATTACTTCATTCACATTCGTAATCATGAGAATACAACTACGAAGTGGGCCTAATTAACTGTTCACTGACTGTTAAGACCGTTCACCACTTCCCTACAACCACTCAGACAATTCAGTGGACTGTAACTATATTTAGTTTTGATTGGATGGAGGATTTCATCATGAGCTGACATCGACAAGAGAACCACTGGAAAATCTGGGAGTACTGGACAGCCTTTTCGTCCTAGTTTAGGACTCTTCCTCAGTACGAATCCACCGGGGTTCGAGCCCAGGACCCTCTGGTTACAAGGCGAGCTCGTATACCTTTGAGTCATTGGGACCCGACCCAATGGCCCATGAATTCTAACTTCTGCCAATTCACGACACATCGCGACCATTTCGCAATGTCTTCCTCGATGAGTTACTGCCTCATTTTCAACTTGCAGTACCCTATTGATATTGATATTTGTGTGGCTCAGTGAACCGGAGTGCAAAACCTGACTGTAATTATCAGGTGAAGACATAACAAAGTAGCGAAAGGATTTATTCAATTCAGTTCAATTCAGTTAGAACAATGAATGAATGAATGAAGACTGGAGAGAATCATGTGGTTTTTGAAATATATTTTTGAGGTATTTATTACTTTGTCAACGTCAATTTCCCCTCTCACATGCTGTTATTACAACGAAGAGACGAGTAACCTACACAAAATACCTCCAAACACCTTGATAGAAATATATGTTCTCTAAACTTAATGAAGTATAATTATGGTTTGATTGTGAAAAGTCGTGAATAGTGAGTGATGTGTTGAATGAATTTATGAGGAACAGTTGGATTGGTCTTGTGTAATTTAAATTATAATTTTATGGACAATTACAGTTCAGACTTCATCATGAATCAACATCCTCGATAAAATGAATGAAAAGTAGCAGGGAGCACTGGACGGTTTTCGCTTGTCAGACTGCTGTTGATTTATTAGGTGATGATTCGAGGTGAAGTGAAATTCTTGATCAGATAAGGATTCGAACCAACCAGCCGTCCCTAGAATCACAGTCCGACTACCAACTTAAGGTGGTATTTCACTGCAATCATGGATTGTCTGTCACATCAATATTTCGCTACCGTTGCATAAATCATATCAGTGTTATCTTCCAGAGAAAAACTTTGCGCTCGGTGGGATGAAGAAGGAGAAGAGGAAATATTTTATTGTGGTGGTGTGATACAGACGATGTGTATCAACGGAATATGATCCTCACATATTGTCACATTTCAATTCAACATTATCAACCGAAGACCATGTATATTTGAACATTATATTTCATGTCGTTTGATGTAAGTCGAAATCACACGCTCAGTGATTGGTTAAACAATATAAACTATATGTGTATAAACAGCAGTTTGATCAATGGAAAAATATTACCCTGGCTTCGGTGTATTGCCTTCTCTTGTTACAGTATGAGTTCTGATTCAAGATCTGACAATTTTATGAAGACAACAAGTCTATGGATGGGGTGAATTCCCAGTGGAAATCATCGTATAATGACATTTGTTTAGTAGAACCACATGTTCTCATTGTTTTGTTCGTTATTTTCCGATTTTGAGGGGAGCAACCCAAAAAGTCGCTTCTCTCTAAACTTTATCTTAATGTAACTATTCCTTTCTCAGGCGTGAGGCTGGCAACCACACCCTGTAAACAAAACTGCTACAGAACCTTCAGCAGAATGAACCTCTTTGCACCAAAAGAAAAAGTCTGTGTGGGGACATGGATCGTCCGCACTATGAACGAGACCGGCAAAGCTGCCCAGATCGCCAACGAGATGAAAAGATACGGAATCCAAGTACTGGGAATATGTGAAAGCAGATGGAATGGGAGTGGACTCACCAAATTGTCAACGGGCGAGTCAGTGATCTACTCCGGTCACCCAGAAGGTAACTACACGCACACCGAGGGCGTGGCTATTATGATGTCACCAACGGCAACGAAAGCCCTGATGCAATGGGAGGCGATCTCGTCCTGGATAATGACCGCCAGATTCAACTTCAAAGGAAGGAAAGTGTCAGTCATACAATGTTATGCACCCACAAACAATGCAGACCTCGAAAAGAAAGAAGAATTCTACAGACAACTACAGGCAACAATGGACAATATTCCAGCTGGCGACATGAAAATACTTATGGGAGACATGAACGCCAAACTGGGACCAGACAATACGGGAAGGGAACTCATCATGGGTAGAGAAGCTCTTGGAGAAATGAATGAAAACGGAGAACTCTTCGCCGACTTCTGCGCCTTCAATGAACTAGTGATTGGTGGCAGTGTATACAAGCACAAAGATATCCACAAGGCTACATGGGTGTCACCAGACGGGCAAACCAAAAACCAAATTCACTTCATTTCAACACTGCTCAAGGAAGTGAAGACGCAGCCTACTGGACACAAAAGCAAGAAGAGGAGCAGACGTTGGCTCAGACCACTATCTCGTACAAGGGACAATTCAAATCAAATTAAAAGCTTTCAGGGAATCAGGAGCTGCAGATAGACCACAAGCCAAGTTCCACACTGAAATACTGAAGGACCAGGCTACAAAGGACATCTTCATTGCAAGCATAAAGGAAAAAGCCGAGACACAAATCAACACCAGCGAAAAGGTCAGCGTCGAAAAGCACTGGGACAACTTGAAAACGGTGTGAAGTCAAACCTGCATGGAAGTTCTAGGCAGAAAGAAGAGGCAGGACAAACAGTGGCTCACTACGGACACTTAAAAACTAATAGAAGAGAGAAGGACAGTGAAACAAAAGATTATCCAGTGCACTGACGAGCAACAAAAACAGGAGCTGAATGCAAGCTACAATACACTGAACAAAAGAGTGAAGAAGAGTGCCAGGGAGACAAATGAAAATGTTATGAAACCATGGCAAATGAAGCAGAACAAGCTACAGGCAAAGGAGACCTCGCCACACTCTACCAAACAACTAGGCACCTTTCGGGCAAAAGTTCGACACAGATTAAGCCACTAAAGGACGACAATGGAAAGTCAATCACCAAAGAGGTGGAACAGAGAAAACACTGGGCTGAACGCTTCGAAAGACTTCTAAATCGTCCGCCACCTACAACATGCCCAACATTACCAACAACGGAAGCAGAACTACCAGTGAACATCGACCCTCCGACGAAATCAGAAGTCCTGAATGCAATCAAGATGCTAAAAGCTGGGAAAGCACCAGGACCAGATGGAATCTCAGCAGAATCTTTGAAAATAGACCCAGAGACAACAGCGGACTTGATGACGCCACTGCTGGAGAAGGTGTGGAAAGAGGGAAAAGTACCCGAGGATTGGAAGAAAGGATACTTATTCAAACTACCAAAGAAAGGAGATTTAAGTCAATGTAAAAACTGGCGTGGAATTATGCTTCTGTCCATTCCAAGCAAGATACTAAGCCGCATCATCCTGGAGAGAATCAAACAAGCCAACCTGGATGAAAAACTTCGACCGGAACAAGCTGGATTCAGGAGAAACAAGTCATGTATTGATCATATCGCCACATTACGGATCATCATTGAACAAAGCTTGGAATGGCAGTCACCTCTCCACCTCATTCGACTTCATCGACTTTGAAAAGGCCTTCGGCAGCGTCGACCTAGAGGTGATTTGGCAACTACTTCGCTACTACGGGGTCCCATCGACAATTATACAGCTCATCCACCATTTGTACGATAATGCTGCATGCCAAGTAATCCACAACAGGGAACTCACTGAATCCTTTGAAGTGAAGACAGGAGTAAGACAAAGCTGCGTACTATCGCCAATGATTTTCCTGATTGTAGTAGATTGGATAATGCGACAGACAACGGGCCGGGTATTGAGGAAACAGGTATAAAATGGACTCACACAAAAAACTTAGAGGATCTGGACTTCGCCAGCGATGATATATGTCTGATTTCCCACAAAATGGAAGATATGCAAGTGAAAAGCAACAAGTTGGCAGAAGAAGCATCAAAGATAGGAAGGAGTTCAGGTGAACATAGATAAAACAGAGTTAGGTGATGAAGATTTTTTGGCCAACATCAACAGCCACAGCAAGAACAACAGACAACAATCAGCCATCATAAATGGGAGGAACCTGAAAGAAACAGCCTCTTTCACCTACCTGGGAAGCATCGTTTCAACTACAGCCGGCCGAAACTGACGAGGATATCAAAGCTAGAATCGGAAAAGCAAGACAAGCTTTCATTACTCTCAAATCTGTGTGGCGGTCAACAGCACTCAGTATCAAAAATAAGGTCCGGATTTTCAACTCCAATGTAAAATCAGTGCTTCTATAGGGATCAGAGACTTGGCGAGTCATAAGGAGCATCTCAAACAAACTTCAGACCTTCATTAACACTTGTCTTCGCTCAGTACTCAAGATCGGATGACCGGCCAGAAAAGATCAGCAACAGGGATCTCTGGGAGCGAACCAATCAGGAACCGATTGTGAAACAAATAGGCAGAAAGAAATGGAGATGGATTGGGCATACGCTGAGGAAACCATCAAGTGACATCACTAGACAAGCCCTCGAGTGGAACCCGAAAGGGAGGCGGCGAATTGGTCGTCCAAAGGTGACTTGGAGGAGGTCATGTGAAGAGGAGAAGAAAGAATGTGAACAGACCTGGAGCGGAGTGAAAAAGTTGGCAAAAACAGAAGGCAATGGAGGTGCGCAGCTGAAGCCCTATGTTCCTGTAGGAACTAAACGATACAATAATAATGATAATAATCTCAAAATATCTGGTGGTTGGGTGGTGGTTGTGGTGGTAATTCTGTACTCATCGTAATGCAGTTAGTTGGCTTCTGATCCACTTCTCGCATTGCATACCAGGTAGAATTTCGTGTGATTCCTCACTAGTTTTCGATTAATATCAAATTGTGTTCACTACATATACTGGACACAGTCCGTCTTCATCAGTCTAATCAATATCGATTGAATGTTGAATATGTGAGCGTGTTAATGGTTTCTAAGTGGTCAGAATCAAACAACTCATGTCAGCTGGTAATTGTGGTATGAATATTTAGGGATTCCAGAGGAAGTTGTGATTAATTTTCACATTGAAGTGTGTAGTGTGCGAAATGATCTAACTCAATTCCATATGTTAACTTATGTTATCAGATCGTCCAGAACGTGACCGAAAATTTGAGTCACTTGAGACGATTTGACTGTGAGAGATGAGTCTATCCAGGTACACAGGTGATAAGCTGTTTTGAATGGGGAGGAGAGATGTCTCCAATTTCGATAACATCTATCTAGCTAAGAAACACCTCTATTGTTTCATGTGAGTGGAATCTGACTGGTCATATCAGAGAGTGGGGGACAGCGTCATGGTATTATGCGTGCTGCCTCGGCTACCACTTCTATCCTCGTGCTCACCATAACCTGAATATTTCCGGTTATCAAAGGAAATCGTTGTGGTGAAATTTCACTAAATGATCCATTTGATTTTGTTGTAACTGATGGGTCTCAGCTTCTTCATCTGATATACTATGAACCACCGTGTAATTCGTGAGCAGATTCCCTTGATAATCATCAATCTCCTGGTATACAAAACGGAGAAAATACTCAATAACCTACACTATTGAATTCGTCTACAATAATTTCACGACTTTGTATTAGATTTTTGTATTCCTATACGTTCCCAGTGGAACGTAGAGCTTCAAGCTAGAGGCTTGAACTTTCTGTAGCAGTGTTGATTTCTACAGGATGGGGTTGCTAGCCTCCTGCCCAACCTTCCCTCTTTGCCAGTTCTATTACTAGCTTAGCGTGGTAAAGGAGTGCGTTGGTCAGGGATCAAGCCTCGGAACATGTGAATGGTCGGCGAGCGTCCTAACCGCTGTGCCACCGACGCACAATGTCTGAAACCTTGAAGGAACTCATGTCTATTCTGAGATTCGAACCCACGTCACCCAGTGCTGCAGTCAGAGACGTTACCAGTGAGATAATGGGCCTCAATATTCCATTACTGTCTGCATTCTTCGAGAATGCTGGAACTTCTCATAAATTGTGACTGCCAGTAGTTGTGAGAGTTTAATACTGTGTGAAAGAAGTCGTTTGTTTACATTTTTGGATAAAAAATTCGCCTAAATAGAGAAGTTCGATGACAAAAGTGTCTACTAGAGAGCTCTCATAATAATAACGCAGATTGGTGTAAACACAAGTCTACATACATAGTCAGTCTGACAATCAATCTCTTCTCTTCTCTTCACTTGTCTGCTTCTCATCTTTTCCAGATGTTCAGTTAACATCACCATCACATGTTGACTTTATACTCTGAACCTTCATACGTGTCCTGTTAACTGGAGTGATTTCATGAATACTGAATATGGTGATGGCTGTTTTCGAATTATTGTTAGTTTTAGATGTACTTTGATCTGTGTACTAGACTCTACACTGCATGAAATCACCATTTGTTCACTGAAGTGAAACACCTGCCTGTTACTCTTTGCCTTCAGGTAGTTGGAGGCGATTGACAGAGAGAAAGAGACTAAGGTTTCGTGTTAAGTGACAGTCGTCAACAAGGCGTATCATCAACCTGGAAGATTAGAACCCATATCACCCATCGCTGTGGTCAGAGATGTTATCAGTGTTAGCCCACGCCAACGCACACCTGATATCTATGGTCGGCCTGCGAAACTTGGGCTACCGATATCCACGCTGAAAATTCCATACTTGTACCAAAAATACGGTGTGCAATCAAGCTGTAATCAAAAACAAAATAAAAAAACAAAAATGTGTTAAGATGTGAATAAATGTTGAGAAGTGAAATTCACATTACTCGTTTCATTCAAAATTATCCAACTGTTCAGTCGTGTGGAATGTGTAGAATGATAAGAATTTTCTAAATAATTTTGAAATTTTGGTTTTCGAGATTGTGAGAATTTCAAGAGGAAACAACCTGAATTAAGAGACGACCAGGGAGGAAGACAGAGTGGACAGATTTGTCGCCTGAATTTTCAGTTCTACACTGATGTGTACTTGCATAATGTCATCAGGAGTTGTAGCCCACCCACCACCACCAGGTTGTGAGGTGAACACGTTACGATTCATCTTGTAATCCTGTAATGTATGAATGTGATACTGGCATCATCACTATAAATAATCTCAACAGGAGGTTGTTGATTGATACTGGGTTAATCGTATTCACGTCATATAATATTAATAATAATCATAATAATAATAATACGCATTTTGAAGATTTGACTAGTAATACGAAGGAAGAGAAATTGTGAAACTCTTAATCTTAGATGATACATCATCTCCGTAATATTAGTCTTGATTTGATCTCTGTTAAGTCACTCACCTTTATTCCTACCGCTGTATGTTCACTTTATTTCAGAAAGTTATAAACGATGAGTTTCTTTCATTTATCGAACACCTTGCTGATCACTGTCTTTTGCACTAGTTACCACAGCTACTAATCGACTGAATAATAATAATTCCACCTTGGGGTAAACAGTTTGTTTCTAGGGTGTTCAAATGAAATGAAGTTTAATAACTGATTTGTAATTCAACTTTATTTGTCAGTAAGGACACAGGATCTTACAATGACTTTGGTGACTTTCACTGTCGATTTCGTCAGTGAGTGACATCAGTCAGAGTAAAGAACCACTGAAAACGAGGGAGAACCGGACGACTGCACTCTCTTTGTTCGGTTCTCGTCATAAGTGGATGGATTCCCACGTCCCACTCAGGGATGCAATCGAGGACTAGGACTTTCAAGTTATAAGCTAAGTCACTGGTGGAAATCCAGTGACGTGTACATTTCCACTTGTGGTGGGTTTTATGTCACTCACATTGTATGGTCTCCGAAGGATCAGTTAATTTCCGAATCAGTGAAAATCACTACTTTGCATTTTATGAATGTTGGAAACGTGATGGAATATCGCCTACATTCTAATTCTATTTGACTTAATTCTCACTAATATCGAAGACTGTTGATGGCGATCGGAAATGAACTGTCCTGTTCCCAGATATAAAAACATCTCCTCAACTCCTATCCTGGACTGTTTGCATTTGTGAAAGAAATTCATACTTCACAGAGAGAAACAATTTCAACTTCCGGTATACATGACTACATGCTTGTATACTCACTCACTTGTCTCCACCGAAAACAAATCAATGCTAATGAACACAACTGAATCGAATTTATGTCTGAAATATCGAATAACCAACAGGATTTCAATATAGTTAATCAATGAATGAAAAGTAAATTATATCCGATACCACAACACCCCTCAGAAAGCATACTATTATGAAAGCATAGCTCCTCTATTCCTTGTTGGTTGAATGTCCGGAATACAACGAATACCACTCACTTCTCTTTGATGACATGATGTCGAGCGTGAAACAGTTGGGAAGCTGCTACACAACTATGTGAACTGTGATGACAATCTTCGTCAATCTCATCCGACTGATATGTGATGATGATACATCGAGTGGAATTGACAACGGAAATGCCACCTATGTATGTCGAGTGGAGAGAGGACTAGTACAAGGTTATTTGCTGTCAGCGATGATCCTCGCGATTAAGGTGAATTGAATGATGCTGCAGGAGGAGGTGGAGAGTGACTGACGCCGTTCATCAAAAACAGCAACGAGTACCAATGACATAGGCGGGGAAAGATTTCAATCAAATCATCTCTCCCCAAAACTATGACACTGGGAGCACCGTATCAACTACCGGTGTCAAGGATGACAGAGACGAACACACAAAGTGTGTAGAACTGAAAACAAGAGACTTCTGCATAAATTGGAAAGTGATGTGTCTATTTTATGCACTCAGAATGAGGTAGGAGACACGAATATACAACGTGAACAACGTGAATTCAGTACTACAATATGACACTGGGACATAGTTTGACGTAACAAAGCCATTTCAAGTATTGGTTTTGTATGAATTTCATCATGAGTTGACATCAGAGAGGGAACTGTTGGAAACCAGCTGGGAGCACTGGACAACCAGGTGTTTCGTCAGACTAGTTTGTGACATTCGAGCTGTTCACACACACCGCCATGCATCGAACCCACGACCTACTATTCCCAAGGTGAGCTCGTTTAAACTAGGCTGACGAAATAGCTGGCTGTCCAGTACTCCAGTTCTGGTTTTCCAGTGCTTCAACAACTGATGTCAGCTCATGATCAAATCTTGAAAACAAAAGCATTCCAATCACAATTCTGTAGACAATAACTAACGACTGACTTCACTTCACACTGAACTTCACTTGTGTTATAACTGAACCGAAATCAACTCAACTGAATATATCCGTTCGCTGAGCGTGTTAATTAGCATAACGGTAATGAACTCGACTGGCACGCTAAGACGTCTATTTGTTCGTTGCACCTTCCGATTCGCTGAAGCAGGCATGTATCAAAAGACAGACACGGGCCTTTGAATGTAAGATATTGTATTTTGTACCACATAGTTTACGAAACAACACATGATATTTATACATCTTCTTCACAATAATAAAGTCGGCTCAAACATGAGAATGGTTTTAATCTTGTTCACTGAATAGATCGACATAGTAACTCCATCACAAGATAAATCACACGATTCGTGAGGAAGGAGGATATACTAATTTTTATGCGGGATACTATCATGGTGTCAGGTCTTTTGGAACGGATGAGCAAGGAAGATTTCTGGTGATGGCGACACAACCGAGAATCTATCAACCAACAAATGTGCTGGAGGAAATTAGGGTGTTCAAATTAAAACTGTGTAGTTTATTCAGAGGCATTTTACGCCAAGTAATCCAGTGGAACCAGAATGAGAAATGACGAGTTCATAGTAGGTGCCACACAGTGTGATGGCGAGATGATGTGTAGAGGTAGGGAGAGCGACCCATTCGTAAACTTGTCACGCAACCGTGTGTGATGATGATGCATCAACGGCGACAAACCCTCATATGACAATAATAATAATAATAATATTAATAATAATAATGGTTTTCTAACTGATTTCAATCCCTGATCAACTCGTAAAAACAAAACTAATCCTCACAAACCAAGTAAAGAAAACAATAAAAATAGAAGTAATATTAATGATAATAATACTAACACACACAATGATAACAGTGTGGAAAGAGGCCTAATCCACTCATGACCGACAGTGAAATTCAGCGATTTACTCAATGAACTCATCAAATATACGTACACATGCATGAATACAAACCCGATGAATGACACATCCTCAAATCATACTGACTTCATCACACTTGAAATAATTGAACTAGTTTGACTGATTATTGTTGAACTGATGTCGATGTATTCCTGATAACTGACTAGAAGTTGACGTACACAAGTCGACTGACTGAGTGGCTGTGATGATGCGTAGTCTATAGGGTTGGTGGTGTTATGCATGCATCGGTTAGGGTTTAGAGAGAGAATGTGAATACTGAGTAGCAGTAGACGACTTATCTGCGATTCTCACGTACACACAAGGGAAGATGATGGTAGGTGGTAGGCAGGTGAGCTTGTGGCAGTCAGATTATGAACACGATATCACACAGCCATCAATTAAAAACTTTCTTCATTATAAAAGCCACCATGCGAACAAAAGCGCAAGGCGGCTTACAAAAAATTATTGAGTGTTCGAACCTTCAAACCTGAGCCGATTCGACCTAATCACCTGTAATAAAATCATCTACCATACCACAAATCAACACTTTGCAAAATTATCACAAAATTCAATTCCAATGTCGAAATTGACAATCTCATCACCACAGTCACTCAAAATGCTGTATTTCATCACACTTTCGTGAACAGAATATTTCCTAATCTGACATATTTCGAAATACACACACCCAATCATTATACTACTTAAATGAATGATATGAGCGACAATGTACTCATTCGCTGAAAAGTTATCATTCATTCATCAAACGGAATCATTGATTGATTCATTAAGTTTAGTCAATACATGGCTCAACAGTCATACTCACACACACACACCCTCACGCATACGCTGTCACCTACACACACACACACACACTCACATAGATTGGTCACACTGTCTTCACTCACGAATAAAGTGAATTTAGGTGTATCCTGCAGATCAAATGTTGTGATGGTGCTTGAAATGGAAGCAAGGTGGGAATGAAGGAAGGAAAAAAGGAAGAAGGCACTATCATCAATCAAGTGAAGCGATTCACCTCACAAATTCCTTCTTCTTATGGCTGCATTCTCAGTGTCACAATGATCTAATCTGTGTGTCTACTTAGTTTGCTGTTTCTACGTGAGAATTATGTCGATTGATGATTCCAATTAAGGTGACGGTAGTGAGTAGACTGAATGTTGACAATGATTACTGATGGGTGTTGATGACTGGTGAGGAAGATGCCCTCACTGCCTGTCATGATGATGAATAGGTGTTTTCATGGATGTTTCACTTGTTGTTGTTGTTGTTGTGCTTCGTCACTCACTCACTCACTCACTCAACATTTCGTCTTGTTCGCAGACGTATTCTGCGATTCCATATTTCGTCGATATGACAATGCATTGATAAAGCTTTTGGCCACAGATGTAGGTGGCTGAATGTGAATGATCCAGTGTGACGGAGGAATAGAGGTGAAGCCCTATTCACTAGAATACTTATATATCAATTATGCACACAGGTTGTATACATTCATTTCATTTAACTACAGTCAGTAAGTTGAGCAACGGCTATTTTCATCCGATTCCCTTCTCCCACTCGTTCTTCTTCCACCTCAAATGTCTCTATTTCATTACTAGGAATTAATTCAGACACACACTCATACACACACACACAACATTGTCTCTCACTCAGATTACTTCTCACAACATCCACATCACACCCTACCAATCACTTTCAAGTTTCACACAATCAAATACACTGAAGACTGATATAAGTAGTTGGAAATCACTAACATCAAGCAGTGATGCTCGGTAGCTTGATGAAACCGACTTAGACAGAGGACAGTCCATCCGTTCCTTCGACACAGAGCTCACGTCGTTTTCATCATCATCATCATCATCATTATTATTATTATTATTATTATTATTCTTAATGAAGCAAATACGAAGAATCTAAATTCATTATCTTCTATCGTGTTTGGAAATACCGTTTGGGCTCACCATGTTGGGTATGATGATATACACTGAATGTTGAAATAGGCTGATGGTATCACTGTATATCGCTAATTGACAGGAGATAGAGTTCATGGACCATCCACTGGATTCCACCCCATTGTGTGTCTCAATAGCAAAAAAACTGACTTCATATTATGTAATTCTTGCTTTCTATTGCAGGTGGAGTTTGAAACTAGTATGAGGCTCTCCATATTTCTCCGACTGATGTCAACCGGTGATGGGAATCGAAGTTCATAATGTAGCGGATTCAAAAGTGAGGAGGACATATCCTACAGAGAAATGAGTCAATCTTCTCCCAACATCCTGTGCATTAGTAGAGTGAAAATCGTCAGTTAACCTTCATGTATTACCTGATTCCAACAGTATATATCAGATCACATGGACCTACTGTCACAAATACGCTGAGAGATCAGACACAGTGACGCAGTTTGGATTTGGTTGAGCATGTACTGATGAGTCTTAGGTTAGAGAGGATGAATAATCTGATTGTCACGGTCACCAGCCACCCACTGAACACTGGATACAAGGTAGAAACACCTGAAGCACAATTTTCATGGTCGGAAGAATGTACTTACTCTGACAATGTTATTATGCAACTGCGTTTATTCGACTGCACCATGCTGTTGTCCTTCTCTTCTGTTGTTTTTCACGTTAAGTGAAGTTTTTGACCCTCCAATTCCTACTCACTGCATACTACTATTTCCTGTCACTCAGTAACCACTAACTTATCTAAGACATTGAGAGAAACTCCAGTTTTTCTCACGTTCCTACTCTCATCATATTTTCTTTCTTTCTATGGGAATCCCATTTCGACAAGATGCATATTCGTGACATCTCCAAATAACTCATCATTCTCAAGGTTTCCTTTTCTATAACATCCCTATACTGTTTATTACTAAAGCATTAATTCACATTCATGAAGTAATGTATGGTAAAACTGTTTGTGTCAACTGTTAAATGTCGTGCACAACTAAAGAGAACCAATGGCGAGAAAACGGAGACATGTTTTTCTGCTTCGACATGTGTTCCCGTTGTTTCCAACTGAATGAAGGAGAACATTTATAGGAAGCCCATAGTCCTAATGTATCAGATTTTGCTACCAGCCATCTCGTTACAGATATCTCATTTCTGAGACCATTGTTTTCTAATATCCACCTCGTCATCTGAATGTATATACTAAAGTAATCCAGAGATATCCCTTGTACATTGTGAATTATACAATTTCGCTAAGAATATAATGCAAGAAATACTATAAATCTGTAATCAGATGAAGAGAACCAATGACAAGCAATTGTGCTTGTATGCAGAAGTCTTCAGTTGTGTTAATCTCCTGAATCATGAAGCCTCAGTGAAATTCCCTTTGATTTTTCTATTTCCAAGGAGAGGAGTTAGTGGAATGTTATCCTCGACTAATTTCCATTTGATGTTCTCATTGATATCAAAGCAATAATACAGTCAAACATTAGACATTCGAAGCAATGAACGACTCAACAACTCCGAAGTTCCCTTGAAGCGGAGAAAATCAGGCTAATTCGGGTGAAGAAAAATGTTCAATGAAGTGCAAGAACATCAAACAGATTCTCATTTTGGAAACGCCACAAGAATAACAATCACTCTCTCATATTCCAGTCTAGTCACTCATTCGGACAACTTTCATCTAGGCTGAGGAGGTAACGTCATCAGATAGGATTTGGGTTCAATGACAGAGATAGGAGTTACGCTTAGTATTCGATTTCGAGGTATTTCGTCTGCATTTAATCTTGTTTGTTCAGTGTTGAGTGAAGTATTACTAATCGATAACAAATTTTATTTCTACCTTTCAAACCTCACAATATCCCATTCAAATACGATTGGCAAATTTATTGTCAGAGAGTCATTGTCTCTTCAAACGTCATCACCTCACTCCTTGTCCACCTCCAGGGATATAATTTGAGGAATAAATTTTCCATTGATCACTACATCTCATGTCCTCTAAGTTTTACAGAGTTCATTCCATAGTGGTGAATGAGAACACGCGAATTTCACATTAATTCACATTCATATAAACCAGCTAATCTACTAGAATTTTTCAGATGACGTATTTTTCTATGAAGGAAGATGAACGCAGATAAGGAAAGTTTTCATTCATCTCTCTCTGAATTTGTGGAAAGTTATGTCTCTTTCTTTGCTGGACTAGAATTCAATGAAGAGTAATTTTATACAGTTTCTCTGGAAGAAATAATTCACTCAGAGTATTCGAGACACAGTTTTGTATTCACGTGGTCCTGTTGATAAAATCTGATGTGAGAACTACAGGCAACTCTTCCGTGTAGGGAGTCACTGGTGAGCACTAGATTGATTTTGAAGTGTTGGTTTGCAGAGATTTGATTGACTTGGTTTGAAGCACCATCAAAAATCGGGGAGTACTGGACAGCTGTTCCATCTTACTTTGAAAGTTGTCATCAGTACACATTTTGGATCACACTAGGGATTGAACCCAGTACCTTCAGCCTACAAGGCCGCCCCATCAGTCCTAACTTCCGTCCATAAGATTCACTTCAACTGAGTAAGCTGTACAGATAATGCAGTAACCGTGATCCAAAACAAACTGTAGTAGACAAGAGAGCGAGAACTTGACCAAACTCTGCTTCAGTATGCGTTACTTTGATCTAGTCTGTTTGATTGCAATTGATTCCTCAAATCACAATAAATTCAGAGTTCGCTGTGGATTCAATCTTCAGAAAGATCAGTAGATATCCACGAGGTATTTAGTAATCGTGCTTTGTAAGTATCTCCTTCGCTTTTGACTTTTCTCTATACTTTCTCAGGAAATAGGATAAAGGCCTTCTGTTGGTGATTGTAAATTTATCAACACAGATGGAGGTGAATTGCTTCACTGAGATTATTGAGAGTACATCCCAGTTAGTAAACATAACTCTTCGTTAAACTCTTTGTTCAAGGCTGCACAGTTGATTGCTTTAGGACAGCATGTTGTGCTAAATATTTAAAACTCAGGTCACTCAACATCTAATTTATCTGATTCTGAAGTGTAATAATACACTGTGCTTACACAAAGAGAGCAATACAGAAACAACTGCCATTCAAGTAAGAAAAACTGCAGACTGACTTTAACTGACATGCTGTCAAGTCATTCAAAAGCCATAGGATGATGAGCGAACCAGTATTTGGACATATTTATTCTAATGCATTTGAACAGCCCAGCTACGTGTCGGTCAATTGCAGTCGAAGAACATACTGATCAGTATTGACGTGTTAGAATAAAATGATTAATGAATCACATTCACATACAACATATGAGAGGATGAAATACAACAGTCATGCATGATTTGTATTAAGACGACGATTAATCAGATAACATGGACGACAGACAGGGATGAATCATACTGATATGTGAGTTGTCAACATGTCTGGCTGTCTATGACGCACCGAATGTATGCTCTCCCACTTAAAAAGAAACCCAATTTGATGTTATGCATCAAAAAATAGCAGCCACGTGATATGACCGGCAGTAGGATCTAGCAGACAACAAGGCATTCGACACAACTAATAGCAAACGATATTTTGGGAAGTCATTCGAAGGAATATGAGAGGATTTTCTGAGTAAACTAATATTTGGATGGATGTATTCCAATGTATTTGATTAACCTATCAACGTGCTGTCTCATTCACAACGTCAATTACCACAAGATCAATTCCTCCAGCAGGCAAAAACAGAAATGTGTATCTCATCTGACCATGGCTGTCTTAAGACTTAACAACCAATATGAAGAAGTGCGAGACAAGAGCATTTCCAGAAGGGTGAGATATAAGTAATCGTGAGTCATTTCATGATTGTAGGCTGGCTAACATCGTGGGGAAATCAGGCATAATTCAGGGTATATAACAACATTATCATCTCAATCAAATATGAAGAAGTGTCAATCAATCTTCTCCAGTAAACACGGATTGGAGTCAGATATAGGTGGAGGAGGGTTCCACGTGGTAAGTTAGTATTTCCCAGCCAAATTATTTAATCAGTGAGTGAATAGTCACATCTGTGAAACACGAATTCAAAATTTTCTTTATAAATCTATGTCATATGGAGTCAAATTCAGTGGATCTCGAGTGAATTCAGAAATTATTGTCTCAAGAATCAATGATCAACCACCCAGAGGCTACCTACCTCACTGAAATGAGAACAAATAATTCGATATGGGAGTTCACGAACAAACACAAACACAAACCCACACACACACTCACACATGTGGACACGACAAAGACAGAAAGATGGATTGACAGAAGACGGAAACCAGTTGACTATTTCAATTTCATCAATAAAGAGTGAAACTGAATCAATCAGTCAATCAATCAGTGAATAAATGAGAGTGGAATTCAACCAGGAAATTCCTCTCCTCTTTTAATTGGACAATCGAAAGACGATGGAGAAGCCGAAAAATTAGAAATCAAAATGAAGCGAAAATTAATGAGATAAAAATTTGAAATGGGAGAACGTACTCAGAAGAAATATACCTTTCTCGCGTTGGAAGGTAAGATATATGCATAGATATATAAGCAGAAGTTAGGAAATATTTTACAATTGTAGAACAATCACGTATTCATTGTCTGTTGAATGTCTATGTTGATAGACACTTGGTGTGCATATGGCACTGTCAGCCAACCTCATCCAATCGGTTGAAGTTTATATAGAGATATATGACAAATATGTCAGGGAACTTCGTTTCCTCAGGTGCACGCTTGTATTTTCAAAGAAACTGACACTTCATTTAAGTTAGAGAGTGAGCAGTGGTGAAGGAGTGGACAATTTCTAAACCTTCGAGAGAACTGTATCGCATCTAATTGATGAGTCCTGAACAGGGAGAAATAAGCTTTATCATTTCCACTGCTAACCAATTCTCACAGGATAACTTATTTTCGCGAACTCTGTGTTATCAGTCTGAAAAGTCATTGAGGAATGAGCAATGTCATGTGTCTCCCTCTGAATCTCCGTGTTGACTGAATTCTGTCAGTCAGAATCGCGATATAGAATAGAATAATTAAGAATTCATGAATACTGACTGACTGAACTACCGACTACCTGACTGACTGGCTGACTCAGCTTCAACATAGAACTTTGTAAAGACGTGCATCATTCCAGCCTTCCACACTCAATATTCTACACAAATGGTGGGGTAAGGAATAGAAAGCGGTTGGAAAATAACTACGATGAACAGAAATGTACAGATGAAATGATAGTAACCTGGATGAACGTGAGGCTGTAATGGATGAAACAGAATGCATTTGCTTCACAAGGATCGAATTTGAACCATATCAACAGTGGTCTCCAAACACTGATTCTTAACACCCTGAGAACCACACAACGAGCCACTCTACACCTCCTTATACTGCTGGCTCAAACCAACTGTCAGATGCTTCATGAACTGGAAACACGTTGTTTTCCGACCACTCCTCACTATTTCCCAACCCAATCAAACCAGTATCTCAGCTAACATTGATCGTCATCAAAATATGCAGTACACAAGTCTTCAGTGGTCTAATACTGACAGATTGGCTACTCAAGGTGATGAAACGAACTGCTCACTGAGGTAATTCTAGTTAATGTATACAGTGAACTAACAGGAGTTATGATTCACTTGTGTGTTCCAACTACAATGGACTACACTAATTCATTACGGAGTAATTTTCTATTTGGTGGATGTATTGAGATCAGACACTATGAGCGAGATAGAGAGAGAGAGAGAGGGAGACAGACAGAGAGAGAGTGTAGTGAATACATAACAGGGTATGGTATGCGAATTAATGATGAAGAAAGAGAATATCAAATGAAATGATAATAGAAATGACTGGGAATTCGATTTCTCATAAAAATGAATCATTCATTCACTCACATTTATATTTCATGTAAATTAGCAAATAAATAAATAAATGTGAATAAGACACGGAAATACTCGTATTCGTGATGACGAGGAAGAATCAGTAGTAGTAGTAATAATAATAATGATAATAATAATACTAGTGAAGCTTTATTTCAGACAGTTTGTAAACATATATATGTCACAGAAATTTCCAGTGTATTTAGTTCCGAAGCATTTTCTCTTCATTCAGAATTTACAGAATAAATAGGTCAAACATCGGAATCACCACGAGACTACCAAGTTAACCCGAATCCATGCACCAGTTAATCTTCACTCAAATCCGACCTGAGAGAAATTCACCTGTCAGGTTAATTTGTCTCCCCAAGGGACGTTTGAATAACGTCGGACGCCAGATCTTTCACCAGGCGAAACCGAAATGGGAATGACGAGTCTAGTGTCCAAGAGTGATCGAGTGATGAGGAGATGAGATCTTATGCGCAAAGATGGAGCTGGTAAAAAAGGACTAAATAGGACAGTACAAAAATGGAGATGTCCAGTTGAAACACTATGTTCCACTTGGAACCCAGAGGAATAATAATTGGACTGATCAAATCACTGTGAAACTCCGAATGACAAACGATTTGTTAGGTCATCACTGTTATTATTCTGTGGGGTTCCTAGTGGATGATAAGGTTTCAGGAGCACATCTTCATATTCCCCGGTCATCTACAGTGCTTTTCAGCTGACTCTACGATTGCTCATAATCTTTCACATTCTATTCATACAATCGGATGAATGTCAATCTCACCCTCCAAATCGGGTCGTCATTTTCCACCTGAATTCCACTCTGGGGATTCGAGTGTGATTCAACTAATCAGTGCCTTCAGAGTATGACCAATCCACCTCTATTGCTTGACACATATTCACTGTGTGAAAATTTGCTGACTGGCTCGTTCAGAGAGTTTCTTGTTGGTTATCGTTTCTGGCCGGCTGATCCGCCGGCTATTCCACCTTCAGTGTTCATGTTGAACCTTTTCACACGATGGGGTTTTGTTATGTACTCGTCGCTAAATTATTGTTATGGTCTGGTCGAGAAACTAATAGTCCTGACGCAAAAAGGCGGAAATCAGAAGACCACTAGGTTTGCGATGATACTTCTATTGTCCAAAAACAAGGAGACGAAAATAAATGGTCTCACACCAAAGTGGTAAGTAAGTAAAGTAGTTCACACAAAATGTGTGAACTGAATATCTATATAGCAAAACATATAGCAGACATGACAACAACAACCATATATGGATATATGTCACTAAGCTACGGACTGTCAACAAACACTCATATTATATATAATATAATATAAGGAGAATACACATTAATAAAGGAGACAAGTTCACACAAGTGAAATGGTCACAGACTAAGGGAGCAAATAGAAAGAGAGACCAACATGCACACACACATAAATATATATATGTGGATACATATCAGTTATATACATAGAAATTGAACACATAGAGATTAGACGACTTTCACAATCTGAATGCAGTCAAAGTCTTGTGAAGTGAATGAATCACTTCTCCTGATTGGTGACAGTGCCTTCTTTCTTCCTATCTTCTTTCCTCCCATCCCAACTTGCTGCATTCCTGCCTTCCTTACATTTCAAGCACCATCACACCAATTGGTGAGAAGGATATAGGTGAATTCATCCCATTCGTGAGTGGAGAGAGTGTGACCAATCTGTTCATATTTGTGTGTGTGAGCAGTTGACAGTGTATGGGTGAGTATGTCTGCTCATGTGTGTATGTGCCTGTGTGTGTTCGTGTGACTGATGAGCCGTGTATCAGCCGAACCTAATCATTCCGTGATTCTGCTTGATAAATGAATGAATGAATGATGACTTTTCAGTGAATGAGTGCATTGTCGCCCACATCATGCATTTAAGCAGTATAATGATAGGGTGTGTGTACTTTGAAATATGTCAGATTAGGAAATATTCTGTCTACAAAAGTGTGACGAAGTATAGCATTTTGAGTGACTGTGGTGATGGGAATGTCAATGTCGATATTGGAATAGAAATCTGTGGTTATTTAGCTAATTGTATATTTGTGGCACGCTTTTCGACTATTACGCTACATTTTGGTCATAAATAAAATCTCTTATAACTCTAAAATTTTATGCAAAGTGTTTGCGGAAATTATCACAATTATTAACCTTTTGAACACTGAATCCAAAAAATACCATCTTATTGACAGATAATACACATAACTCTCTGTTTGGATTTGTGGAATTTTTAAACATAAACACATCTATAATTGTATATATTGTTGGATTTATATGTTCAAGTTGCTCCAAGTCAGTGAGTTTATGGTTAAGATATCATTTTAGTTAAACGTACTGAACTATATTACATGTCGTCCTATTTTATAGTTGTCGTCGCTTTTTGCCCTTTTTTCTGTGAACTGTTTCCTTTGTTGATGTTGTTCTCATTGTTTGTCCGTTATTTTCTGATTTTGAGGGGAGCAACCCAAAAAGTTGCTTCTCTCTAAACTTTTACTTAATGTAATCATTCTTTTCTCAGGCGTGAGGCTAGCAACCACACCCTGTAAACAAAGTTGCTACAGAACCTTCAGCAAAATGAACCTCTTTGCACCTAAAGAAAAAGTCTGTGTAGGAACATGGAACGTCCGAACTATGTACGAGACTGGAAAAGCTGCCCAGATCGCCAACGAGATGAAAAGATACGGAATACAAGTGCTGGGAATATGTGAGAGCAGATGGAATGGGAGTGGACTCACCAAATTGTCAACAGGTGAGTCAGTGATCTACTTCGGTCACCCAGAAGACAACCACACGCACACCGAGGGCGTGGCTATCATGATGTCACCAACGGCAACGAAAGCCCTGATACAATGGGAGGCGATTTCGTCCAGGATAATAACCGCCAGGTTCAACTCCAAAGGAAGGAAAGTGTCAATCATACAATGTTATGCACCCACAAACAACGCAGACCTTGAGAAGAAAGAAGAATTCTACAGGCAACTACAGGCAACAATGGACAATACTCCAGTTGGCGACATGAAAATACTAATGGGAGACATGAACGCCAAACTGGGACCAGACAATACGGGAAGGGAACTCATCATGGGTAGAGAAGCTCTAGGAGAAATGAATGAAAACGGAGAACTCTTCGCCGACTTCTGCGCCTTCAACGAACTGGTGATTGGTGGCAGTGTATACAAGCACAAAGACATCCACAAGGCTACATGGGTGTCACCAGACGGGCAAACCAAAAACCAAATCGACTTCATCTCAATCTCAAGGAAGTGGAGGCGCAGCCTACTGGACACAAAAGCAAGAAGAGGAGCAGACGTTGGCTCAGACCACTATCTCGTACAAGGGACAATCCAAATCAAATTAAAAGCTTTCAAAGAAGGAGGAGCTGCAGATAGACCACAAGCCAAGTTCAACACTCAAAAGCTGAAGGACCAGGCTACAAAGGACATCTTCATTGCAAGCATAAAGGACAAAGCCGAGACACAAATCAACACTAGCGAAGAGGTCGGCGTTGAAAAGCACTGGAACAACTTGAAAACGGTGTGGAGCCAAACCTGTATAGAAATTCTAGGCAGAAAGAAGAGACAGGACAAACAGTGGCTCACTACGGACACTTGGAAACTAATAGAAGAGAGAAAGACAGTGAAGCAAAAGATTATCCAGTGCTCCGACGAGCAACAAAAACAGGAGCTGAATGCAAGCTACAATACACTGAACAAAAGAGTGAAGAAAAGTGCCAGGGAAGACAAAAGAAAATATTATGAAACCATGGCAAACGAAGCAGAACAAGCTGCAGGCAAAGGAGACCTCGCCACACTCTACCAAACAACTAGGAACCTTTCGGGCAAACGTTCGACACAGATTAAGCCAATAAAGGACGACAATGGAAAGTCAATCACCAAAGAGGTGGAACAGAGAAAGCACTGGGTTGAACACTTCAAAAGACTTCTAAATCGTCCGCCACCTACAACACGTCCAGCAATACCAACAACGGAAGCAGAACTACCAGTGAACACTGACCCCCCGACGAAATCGGAAGTCCTGAATGCAATCAAGATGCTTAAAACTGGGAAAACACCGGGACCAGATGGAATCCCAGCAGAGGCTTTGAAAATAGACCCAGAGACAACAGCGGACTTGATGACACCACTACTGGAGAAGGTGTGGAAAGAGGGCAAAGTACCCGAGGATTGGAAGAAAGGATACTTATTCAAACTTCCAAAGAAAGGAGACTTAAGTCAATGTAAAAACTGGCGTGGAATTATGCTTCTGTCCATTCCAAGCAAGATACTAAGTCGCATCATCCTGGAGAGAATCAAACAAGCCCTAGATGAAAAACTTCGTCCGGAACAGGCTGGATTCAGGAGAAACAAATCATGTATTGATCAAATCGCCACTCTACGGATCATCATTGAACAAAGCTTGGAATGGCAGTCACCTCTCTATCTCAACTTCATCGACTTTGAAAAGGCCTTCGACAGCGTCGATCGAGAGGTCATTTGGAAACTACTTCGCTACTACGGGGTCCCATCGACAATTATACACCTCATCCAACAGTTATACGACAATGCTGCATGCCAAGTAATCCACAACGGGAAACTTACGGAAGCCTTCGAAGTGAGGACGGGAGTGAGGCAAGGCTGTCTACTATCACCAATGATCTTCCTGATTGCAATCGATTGGATAATGCGACAGACAACGGCAACCAACGAGGGAACAGGCATAAAATGGACTGACACAAAAGACTTGGAGGATCTGGATTTCGCCGATGATATATGTCTGATTTCCCATAAACTGGAAGATATGCAAATGAAAAGTAACAAATTGGCAGAAGAAGCATCAAAGGTAGGACTTCACGTGAACATAGATAAAACAGAGATGATGAAGATTCCTTGCCAACATCAACAGCAACAACAGACCACAATAAGCATAAATGGGAAGAACCTGAAAGAAACAACCTCCTTCACCTACCTGGGAAGCATCGTCTCAACTACAGGCGGAACTGACGAGGACATCAAAGCCAGAATCGGAAAAGCAAGACAAGCTTTCATTACTCTCAAATCTGTGTGGAGGTCAACAGCATTCAGCATCAAAAATAAGATCCGGATTTTCAACTCCAATGTGAAGTCAGTGCTACTATACGGATCAGAGACTTGGCGAGTCATAAAGAGCATCTCAAACAAACTTCAGACCTTCATTAACAGCTGTCTTCGCTCAATACTCAAGATCAGATGGCCAGAAAAGATCAGCAACAGGGATCTCTGGGAGCGAACCAATCAGGAACCGATTGTTAAACAAATAGGCAGAAAGAAATGGAGATGGATTGGCCATACGCTGAGGAAACCAACAAGTGACATCATTAGACAAGCCCTCGAGTGGAACCCGAAAGGGAGGCGGCGAGTTGGTCGTCCAAGGGTGACTTGGAGGAGGTCATGTGAAGAGGAGATGAAAGCATGTGGGCAGACCTGGAGCAGGGTGAAAAAGTTGTCAAAAAACCGAAGTCAATGGAGGTGCGCAGCTGAAGCCCTATGTTCCTCTAGGAACTAAAGGATACAATAATATAATAATATTTGTGGCATGGTAGACGATTTTATTACAGGTCATAAGGTATTGTTTATTTGCGATTAACAAGAGGGTTCACTAACACGTACTTTAGGACGCCGCCTTGCATATCATCGCTGGGTGATTATCGGTTATCTATGTATTCCGTCAGTCACTGGTCTCGCTCATCTCCCCACTCGCTCTTCTCTTCTACATTTACGTTTAGTCCATTGCTGTGGTATTTGTGGGTGTCTGTGAAACACACATTCATCCACTACTGCGTACGTGAAGATCATTACAACTAATCAGTGACATTCACTCTCTCAATCCGACCCGATGTATTTAAAACAACGTCGACGACGTAAACTGCACATCATCACACTCAGTCATTCAGTCGACTTGAACACGTTAAAACAATCAAATATGTTGGTTAGTTAGATAGTAGGTAACAGGAAGACATGGACATCAGTGAAAAGACAGCCAACCAGAGTACTTAGATTACTTCACATGTGATGTTCGCTGTTGCATACAATGACTTTCCATTCATCAGGTTCGTATTTATGCATCTGGATGTTGTTGAACTGATGTGTCCATTATGTAAATAGACGCTTCGTATATTCAATAGTCCCGGAAGTATTTCGGTGCTCGCATGCATTTCATGATTCGTATTATTGACGTGGGTATTTCGAATATTCGTTAGGTTATTTAGGAATATCTGGCTTGATTCCATAGTCTTCTTTCACTCGGTCATCAGCGTCCACTCGTTCTTTGACTACGCGTTTGATTTCGAAGCATCCTCACTGTTACCCATGTCACACTCAGTCGAAAATTCCACTTTCCTCCAATCAGTCGCAATCCACGCCTCCTCGTCATATCTCAATTTGTTTCTCAACTCACTCTCACTTGATCTCCCATCAATTTATCGTGTTCTTTGGACAATAGGTTCTTAGTTTTTCGAAGTGAGAGTTCCATGTTGCTCATCCTTCCTAACCAACAAGAAGAAGGAGGAGTAGCACGACGAGAGGGAGAAGTAAATTAAGCGGACCATTCACCTTCAGTTTCCAAAATCAAACAAAGTAGAAACAACCATGCTCTTCTCTCAGTCTAGTTGAGGAAACACACTCTACGAAATCACAGTGTTGTACATGTAATGAAGTTCATATCTGTCAGACGATATTCGTCGTCCAGTGATTTACTGTCACGTATTCATTGGTGTCAGTAGTGTCTCCCTAACTACAAATTAGACTTCGAAAATTGTCGGTCGTAATATATGTGAGAAGGATGAAATTCATTTCGTTCCATTGGCCTAGTCAACAATACACTTTGGAACTCCTGAGTTATACACACGTTTCTCAACTAAAATCTACAGATTATTTCCAATATCGAAACGGGTTGGATTTGTGTCAGTTCACTATTCACTACTCATTTATTGATGCATTCATTAGTATTCATTTCCCGCTTAGACTGTATCTTCAACCGACTTCACTAATCAACCATACAATGACATGCTTGAGTGCTAGACAAGCGGAGGCTGTCGAGAGGAATACTTGGATCGCGGGTTATTTGTACTCAGTAAGGAGTCGACGTCCTCTCGCCGATTTGAAATCGCGTCACACAGAGGTGAAGTTTGGTGTTCTACTACCCCTAACTATTCCGGATCACGATTTGTTGACTGGCCCATGTCATCTGTCGATACACTCCTATGGAACTGGAACGATGATTTGGTGAGAATAAATCAACATGTATTCAAACACATGTCTAATTCACAAATGAGGCATGTGTGTGTTTGTGTATCCTTGTGTCGTTTCTGTGTCAGTGTGTGTGTGTGTGTGAGAAGACTTAATTAATTTAAATCATTCATTCTTGTAAACGTAGAAATAGTTTTGATTGTTGAAGTAGAGTTGAGATAAAGTCAATTCATTTGAACAGCCTAGCAACACACTGTTTACCCCAAGGTGGAATTATTATTATTCAGTCGATTAGTAGCTGTGGTAACTAGTGCAAAAGACAGTGATCAGCAAGGTGTTCGATAAATGAAAGAAACTCATCGTTTATAACTTTCTGAAATAAAGTGAACATACAGCGGTAGGAATAAAGGTGAGTGACTTAACAGAGATCAAATCAAGACTAATATTACGGAGATGATGTATCATCTAAGATTAAGAGTTTCACAATTTCTCTTCTTTCGTATTACTAGTAGAGTCTTCAAAATCTGTATTATTATTATTATTATTATTATTATCATTATTATTGTCATTATTATTATTACTGCTATTATTATTAATAATATTATAAAACGTGAATACGATCCACCAAATAGCAATCAATAACCTCCTGTTGAGAATTATTAGTAATGACGATTCCAGCTTCAGATTCATACATGACAGGATCACCAGATGAATGGTAATGTGATCACCTCACAACCTGATGGTGGTAAGTGGGCTACGATTCCTGGTGACATTACATGAGTTCACATCAGTGTAGTGCTGAAAATTCAGACGACAAATTTGTCCTCTCTAGTCGTTTGCTAACTGAGATCGTTTCCTTTTGAAGTTTACTTTGACATCTCCTGTAAATTTTCACAATTGAAAAATCTAAAACTTCAAAATTATTTAGGAAATTCATGTCATTCTACACATTCCTCACGATTGAACAGTTGGATAATTTTGAATGAAACGAGTGATGTGGATTTCACTTTCCAACATGAAATCACATCGTACCACATTGGTTACATCTCTGACCAAAGCGAGGTTGATGTTACGCTTTGTAGACGACTGTCAGTTCACAGGAAACTTTCGTCTACATCTCTCTGTCAATCACAGTGGTAGGGAAACATGGAGATCAGAAAATTTTGGGGTGAAACTATTTCGAGCATTTATTTTCAAGTGTTAGTTTGACAAGATTCGATTGGTTTAAAGTTTGATCACGGATTGATATCAGTTGGAGAAAGGTTGGAAAGCACACAATAATCTACTGGGGATGAGTACCAAAAGGTTGAAGCTATGAGTCGAGCCTGCGTGGAATTAAACATCATTGGATTTCATCCCAGTAACCGAATGGTCAACGTGTACATCTTGTAAGCTGAAGTTACTGCGTTCTATACCAGATTGGTACAAAGATGGTTACTACTGAATAGACCCAAAGTAGGACGAAACTGCTGTCCAGTACTACCTGGCTTTCAGTGGTTTTCTCAGTAATTAATCAATTAATTTTTGTTTCATTTTCCAGAATTATGATTTATACACATACTACTGAAATCAGAATCCTACATTAATGCGTGATTTGAATAACAAGTCACATTTTCACAATGAATAATGAGACTTAGTGCATTATGATCAACATCTACACGGAACATGTGAACAAACAGTTATTAGTGTTGAACTGAATTATTCTGTAGGCAGAAATTGGAATGCAGTATGATCTATCATTGGGTCTCATCAAGTGCACAGGACACTTCAGCTAATGGCTCAACAGTGAATGCTCATTATTTACTTCCCAATGCATTTAATTCACGGAGTGGACTGCTAATATTTATTGAGAGACTGGGTAAGGGATTTTGAGTGACGGAAAATATATTTGTAATAAATACAGACTACTGAAGGATTCTGTGGTGGAGTGAAAATAAGTGTTGGTGTTGTCAAGTTTTACTCATTCTGTTATAATTGTTCGCCTATCCACTCCACTATTGCACCATCCAGAAAGTACTGGTGGATGAAAGTTGATATTTCCATGCTGAAAGACATCAACATTTTAGTGTCAATCGTTCTATTCCTGAGGTCCTTAGTGGAACATAGAGTTTCAAGCTTTGGAGATGTTGAACTGGTAGTAGCAGTTGTAGTTTTTTTTATCGACTATGTTTCCATCTCCACTCTCACATTTCTCTCTTCTCCAGGCTTCCTACCGGCTCTTAAAACAAGTGAAGGTAAACAGTGAGTCAACCAGGACTCCAGCTTCGGCGTCTCATGTGGATGGCGAGCAATCGATCATTTAACCATCCAAAACATCAGATACATTTCTTATCCACCCACATGAGGTATTTAGGAAGTGAAATATCCCTTTCAAAATTGCTCGGCTATTGATCGCATATAACTCTCTTCGACCTCAACGCTTTCACTATTTCCTTACATACATCAATAAAGAGAGAGAGAGAGAGTGAACCATTTTTGTGCACATAAACCATTACCACTTGTAGACTGATAACTCCCTTCTACTGCGAATACATCTCTGAAATTAAAAACTAGAGAATAGCACAGTCGGAGTCTGGGTACATCAATTAGGTCACTTTGACACAGCTAGTAAGCGCTAATACTAGTTAATGGGATTGGTCTCAAAGTACTTATAGGAAACAGCAGTACACATGTTTGAAACTATTTATAAGGCTAATTCACTTCACTCAATGGGAATAAATACTATCATAAGAAAGTTATGTTCTTACCCAGTGATACTTCCTGGCCTAATACACAGACCTCTATTCAGAAAACGTGTTTCTTTGAAAAATATCATGTTATCACCTTTCTACTTATTGACAATGTACCTTTATTACCAGGAATCTCTATAAAGATTCATTCAGTCATATCCAGAATCCTTAGTTTAAACTACCACGGCTGTTTTCATCAGACCACTCTTGCCCAAGTGATACATCCTGTTTATCGCTGTGCGATTGCAGTTATGAGAGAATAACATCAGATCATATTGTAATTCAAAGAAGGTTTTATTCATGATTTATTAGGTTGAAGGGAAAAGAGTTTGAAGCTATTTTAAGCTATTCATATTCAGCGACTGTCTGTGTACTGAACCAGTAAACTATCAGACGGCGAAGCCATGAATTTAACTAGCGAACGTTAAATAGACGGCGGTCACCGTCATGGATTCACTTGATAGCCATCACCGGAAATATACTTTCGATTTAAAACTTGTTTCTAATTATTACAGTTAATTATCTAGTCATTTATTCGGGATATGAGGATTTGAACTAAATACCAAGTTGAAAAACTCAGAAGACTAAATAGGATTGATCAAATTGTGAGGCATCTTCACATCTGTTTGAAAGGCTAAAGACTTAGATTGCTGGTCAATAATGGGATATTAGAGGGAAAAGAGCAAGAAGTTCAGGAAATATGGCAATCTTTTCGGTGATTTCATTCTCGAAAGCAGCTGTACAATCGCATTTATATACATTAGTTTACATGGATACAATTATTATTTATTTAATTCCACATACATCAACGTAGGTGATAATAATTTTCAACTTGGTATGAAAGTTTGAAGGGACGAATATAGATTACAAGGGGCTTAGAGACGAGATTGCATAGGTTTAGAAAACAGTTACAACGTATGCAAAGTTGATATTTGAAAACTGGAGAAATAATTTTAATCGTGAATAGAAGGTGACAACTATTTTCAACTTGATATGACTTACAAGAGGCTTAGAAACAAAAGTTACGCAGCGTTAGAACGAATTACAGGTATGAACAAAGTGAGCATGGAAACAAATTGACATCAAAATTTTCAACTTGAAATGTAAGTAAGAAGGTGTGAATATAGATTACAAGAGGCATAGAAACAAAAAATACACAGGATTATAATATAATTGTAAAATAGTTATTCTAGACGGATTACAAGTGTTATCCGGACGAGCATGTAGACAGACTTAAAATAACTGATTTCATAGCTTAAAAATAAAGGATGAATTGAATAAAGATAAATAGACAAAATTACCCATTGCATTATTTGCAAAGTGGCTTGCAAAAAACGCAATATTAATTTTCCATTGAGCCGATGTCCACATCACACACACAATCAATATACTACTTAAATGAGTGATATGAGCGACGATGTACTCATTCACTGAAAAGTCATCATTCATCCATTCATTCATTCATCAAGCAGAATCACTGACTGATTAATTAGAATCAGTCGACACACAACTCATCAGTCACACACACACACACACAGGGACACACACACAGATTGGTCACACTCTCTCCACTCACGAATGGGATGAATTCACCTATATCCTTCTCACCAATTGGTGTGATGGTGCTTGAAATGTAAGGAAGGCAGGAATGCAGCAAGTTGGGATGGGAGGAAAGAAGATAGGAAGAAAGAAGGCACTGTCACCAATCAGGAGAAGTGATTCACTTCACAAGACTTTGACTGCATTCAGATTGTGAAAGTCGTCTAATCTCTATGTATTCAATTTCTATGTATATAACCCACCGGAATTACATTCTCTCTTCAAATAAATGGGGATGGTGATTCTAGACACACAGTACACTCAGAATTCACACCAGTCTCCTGAGTTGACTGGTGAAATCCATTCAACGTCTCTCCCAATGATTATTTTCAGTGAATGGGAAGCCTATGTAGAATATTTTCGCCAGCTTGTGAATTGTACATCGAAAAGTGTGAAATGGAAATATTCTGCTGATTTCCTCTTTCCACTCGGAACACTAGTGGATAATAATCAATAATAACAATAACTGTGATAGTTGTCAGAGTCCTGATGCTGATTGATTTTCGCTGGACATACTATTGCTTATTTCAGGTGTTTTCAGAATACTTGAATGAATGGTCGGTCGATTGGTTGGTTGAGTGAATAATACCAGGAAGAAATCCACCTGCGGAAATAATCACAATATTGGAGACTGTTCTTCCCTGCACACAAGTCTCATTCCGCTTCATCTCTTCTCCACTCAACTCCACTGTACTCTACTGTAGTCCACTCTACTCATTCAAGCAATAGCACATTCACCTCACTGATATTCACTACATTTACAACATCATTTCCTCCATTCATTCAAGCCGTGAGAATTTATTGTTCCACGAGTTGGTCGTCAGTGCAAGGGTGACTTGGAGGAGGCCATATGAAGAGGAGACGAAAGCATGTGGACAGAATTGGAGCGCGATGAAAAAATTGGCAGAAAACCGAAGGCATTGTAGATACTCAGCTGAAGTCCTATGTTCCTCTAGGAATTAAAGAATATAAAAATAATAATAATTCCATACAAAATATCACCCTCTGCTGTTACTCCACACTAACCCCATTATATCAACACAAACTGGCTCTCTCTCTCTCTCGTATACAAAATATTCAATCAGTATCAGACCACATTCATTATCGACGAATAGTTGACAATTAGTCTGGCTGTATTATTGTATGCTTGGACGTTCACAAATCTGTCAACGCTGCTTCAATGGCTATCATCTACATGGTACAGTGTTAGTTCTCCACTGGCACAAATTCCGCTGGATACATTACAACTTGCAAGATGTCAAAAAGAAGTGTATATCTGAACTAACAGTGAACTAATGATGAACGGAGGAGTATAACCAATAAAAGCGATAGAACATGAATGACGTTGAAATCGACAATACCGTCTTTGTAAATGGTGCATTGTACTCTTACAAAATCACCATTTTCAGTCTTCACCGAAATCATCTCTCTGAGATTATTTTGGAAATCACTTGGAAAATGACATCATGGAAGATCAGGTAGATATGTCATCATGCATAACCAGTTGTGGGCTCGAGTCGAACTGTCTTCTGACCATGTATTGAATGATCTTGACATAGAGAGATATCAAGTGTTTTCGATTCCGTAGTGGCTGTATTCATGGTTGGTATGGAAAACTCCCAGCTGATTTCCAGTTATCGTTCAGCTGATATCAATCCGTGATTAGACTCGAAACCAATCGAATCTCGACAAACTAACACTGGCGAATGACTATGGTAAGTAGTTTCACTCCAAGTTATTTTGATCTCCGTGTTTTCATACCACTGCAGCTGACATAAATCAATCAACAAATAAATTATGAAAAGGAAGTTACTGAATGATAGGACCCAGCATATAATATCATATCATCCTTTCTCACGAACTGTGTGATTTATCTTGTGATGAACTTACCATCTTCACCTATCATTTCCCACGCGTATTGTGATTCAGTGTGTGATCAAATCATCATCGTCTCTTGTCTCACATTGATCTTTGTCGGATCGCCAACCAATAAGAATAACCACCTCCAGACAATAACAGCAATCCATTCCCACAGTTGTGAGCCGACTTAATTATGGTGAAGAAGATGTATAAATACCATGTGTTGTTGCTTAAATTGTATAATAATACAATATCTAACAGTCACGGTAGAGAATTTGCCTTTTGATATTTGTGTGGCTCAGTGAATCGGAAGACACAACGAACAATAATTAGCAGGCGAAGACAGAACACAGTAGCGAACGGATTTAGTCAGTTCAATTCATTTGGAACAACGAATGAATGAATGAAGACTGGAGAGAATCATGTGGTTTTTGAAATATATTTTTGAGGTTTTTATTACTTTGTCAACGTCAATTTCGCCTCCCTCACGTTATTAATATGACGAGGAGAAGAATAACCTACACAAAATACCTTTAAAATCCTTGATGAAAATTTATGCTTTCTGAACTTAATGAAGTGTAATTATGGTTTGATTGTGAAAAGTCGTGAATAGTGAGTGATGTGTTGAATGAATTTATGAGGGATAGTTGGATTGGTCTTGTGTAATTTAAACTATAAATTCATGGACAATTACAGTTCAGGCTTTATCACGAACTGACATCCTCCAGAGAATGAGTGGAAACCATCAGGGAGTACAGGACAGCTGCTTTGTTCTAGTTTGAAACCTATCGAAAATTCGCCCTCTGGACATCATCAGACTTCGAGTTTAGAAGCTTCGGTTATGAGTTGAGGCCGTTCAGGATTCAAACACTCAGTCGAAATTCAGTGACTACTTGTCAACTTCAACTCCCATCAATTACCGATACAGCGCTACTGACAAACGATGTCAGCGATGAAAATCCATTTCACCCTGATGTGATGATAATTATCACAGAAAGATTTTTAATTTCAAATCTCTTCGTTTTAAATTTCTTTCACATCACTTGAAACCTACATCTGATACTCCGTGAGATGATACTTGTTTCACTTATTAATTCATTACAGCAATCACCTTACATGCATTCAGAAGATCATCTGATGTGACTTTCGGTGGTCAAACTGCTGTTGGTGTAGAGGACAATGATTCGAGGGGAAGTGAAATTCTTGATCAGATAAGGATTCGAACCAACCAGACGTCTCCAGAATCACATTCCGGCTACCACATTAAGGTGGTATTTCACTGCAATCATGGATTGTCTGTCACATCAATATTTCGCTGCCGTTGCATAAATCATATCAGTGTTATCTTCCAGAGAAAAACTTTGCTCTCGGTGTACTGAAAAAGGAGAAGAGGAAATATTGTGTTGTGGTGGTGTGATACAGACAATGTGTGTCAACAGAATGTGATTCTCACGTATTCTCACATTTTTCAGTGCGTCATTACCAACAGAACAAACTATAACTATTTGGACATTCTGTTTGTTTCTAGAGTCGGAATATTATTCCCACAATTCGGATCAAGATCAGCAACAGAATACTGTGTATATTTAAACATTATATTTCATGTCGTTTGATGTAGGCCACAGTCACAAGCTCAGTGATTGGTTAAACAATATAAACTGTATGTGTATTAACAGCGGTTCGATCAATGGAAAATATTACCTTGACTTCGGTGTATTGCCTTCTCTTGTTACAAAATGATGTCTGACTTCAGCCATGACATTTCTATGAAGACAACAAGTCTATGGATGAAGTGAATTCCCAGTGGGAATCATCGTATAATGATATTAGTTTAGTAGAATCACATGCTAGCTGGTGACCACCATCTGAATACACTGACCATCGCAAAAAATCTGGTGGTTGGGTGGTGGTGGTGGTAATTCTGTACTCATCGTAATGCAGTTAGTTGGCTTCTGATCCACTTCTCGCATTGCATACCAGGTAGAATTTCGTGTGATTCCTCACTAGTTTTCGATTAATATCAAATTGTGTTCACTACATATACTGGACACAGTCCGTCTTCATCAGTCTAATCAATATCGATTGAATGTTGAATATGTGAGCGTGTTAATGGTTTCTAAGTGGTCAGAATCAAACAACTCATGTCAGCTGGTAATTGTGGTATGAATATTTAGGGATTCCAGAGGAAGTTGTGATTAATTTTCACATTGAAGTGTGTAGTGTGCGAAATGATCTAACTCAATTCCATATGTTAACTTATGTTATCAGATCGTCCAGAACGTGACCGAAAATTTGAGTCACTTGAGACGATTTGACTGTGAGAGATGAGTCTATCCAGGTACACAGGTGATAAGCTGTTTTGAATGGGGAGGAGAGATGTCTCCAATTTCGATAACATCTATCTAGCTAAGAAACACCTCTATTGTTTCATGTGAGTGGAATCTGACTGGTCATATCAGAGAGTGGGGGACAGCGTCATGGTATTATGCGTGCTGCCTCGGCTACCACTTCTATCCTCGTGCTCACCATAACCTGAATATTTCCGGTTATCAAAGGAAATCGTTGTGGTGAAATTTCACTAAATGATCCATTTGATTTTGTTGTAACTGATGGGTCTCAGCTTCTTCATCTGATATACTATGAACCACCGTGTAATTCGTGAGCAGATTCCCTTGATAATCATCAATCTCCTGGTATACAAAACGGAGAAAATACTCAATAACCTACACTATTGAATTCGTCTACAATAATTTCACGACTTTGTATTAGATTTTTGTATTCCTATACGTTCCCAGTGGAACGTAGAGCTTCAAGCTAGAGGCTTGAACTTTCTGTAGCAGTGTTGATTTCTACAGGATGGGGTTGCTAGCCTCCTGCCCAACCTTCCCTCTTTGCCAGTTCTATTACTAGCTTAGCGTGGTAAAGGAGTGCGTTGGTCAGGGATCAAGCCTCGGAACATGTGAATGGTCGGCGAGCGTCCTAACCGCTGTGCCACCGACGCACAATGTCTGAAACCTTGAAGGAACTCATGTCTATTCTGAGATTCGAACCCACGTCACCCAGTGCTGCAGTCAGAGACGTTACCAGTGAGATAATGGGCCTCAATATTCCATTACTGTCTGCATTCTTCGAGAATGCTGGAACTTCTCATAAATTGTGACTGCCAGTAGTTGTGAGAGTTTAATACTGTGTGAAAGAAGTCGTTTGTTTACATTTTTGGATAAAAAATTCGCCTAAATAGAGAAGTTCGATGACAAAAGTGTCTACTAGAGAGCTCTCATAATAATAACGCAGATTGGTGTAAACACAAGTCTACATACATAGTCAGTCTGACAATCAATCTCTTCTCTTCTCTTCACTTGTCTGCTTCTCATCTTTTCCAGATGTTCAGTTAACATCACCATCACATGTTGACTTTATACTCTGAACCTTCATACGTGTCCTGTTAACTGGAGTGATTTCATGAATACTGAATATGGTGATGGCTGTTTTCGAATTATTGTTAGTTTTAGATGTACTTTGATCTGTGTACTAGACTCTACACTGCATGAAATCACCATTTGTTCACTGAAGTGAAACACCTGCCTGTTACTCTTTGCCTTCAGGTAGTTGGAGGCGATTGACAGAGAGAAAGAGACTAAGGTTTCGTGTTAAGTGACAGTCGTCAACAAGGCGTATCATCAACCTGGAAGATTAGAACCCATATCACCCATCGCTGTGGTCAGAGATGTTATCAGTGTTAGCCCACGCCAACGCACACCTGATATCTATGGTCGGCCTGCGAAACTTGGGCTACCGATATCCACGCTGAAAATTCCATACTTGTACCAAAAATACGGTGTGCAATCAAGCTGTAATCAAAAACAAAATAAAAAAACAAAAATGTGTTAAGATGTGAATAAATGTTGAGAAGTGAAATTCACATTACTCGTTTCATTCAAAATTATCCAACTGTTCAGTCGTGTGGAATGTGTAGAATGATAAGAATTTTCTAAATAATTTTGAAATTTTGGTTTTCGAGATTGTGAGAATTTCAAGAGGAAACAACCTGAATTAAGAGACGACCAGGGAGGAAGACAGAGTGGACAGATTTGTCGCCTGAATTTTCAGTTCTACACTGATGTGTACTTGCATAATGTCATCAGGAGTTGTAGCCCACCCACCACCACCAGGTTGTGAGGTGAACACGTTACGATTCATCTTGTAATCCTGTAATGTATGAATGTGATACTGGCATCATCACTATAAATAATCTCAACAGGAGGTTGTTGATTGATACTGGGTTAATCGTATTCACGTCATATAATATTAATAATAATCATAATAATAATAATACGCATTTTGAAGATTTGACTAGTAATACGAAGGAAGAGAAATTGTGAAACTCTTAATCTTAGATGATACATCATCTCCGTAATATTAGTCTTGATTTGATCTCTGTTAAGTCACTCACCTTTATTCCTACCGCTGTATGTTCACTTTATTTCAGAAAGTTATAAACGATGAGTTTCTTTCATTTATCGAACACCTTGCTGATCACTGTCTTTTGCACTAGTTACCACAGCTACTAATCGACTGAATAATAATAATTCCACCTTGGGGTAAACAGTTTGTTTCTAGGGTGTTCAAATGAAATGAAGTTTAATAACTGATTTGTAATTCAACTTTATTTGTCAGTAAGGACACAGGATCTTACAATGACTTTGGTGACTTTCACTGTCGATTTCGTCAGTGAGTGACATCAGTCAGAGTAAAGAACCACTGAAAACGAGGGAGAACCGGACGACTGCACTCTCTTTGTTCGGTTCTCGTCATAAGTGGATGGATTCCCACGTCCCACTCAGGGATGCAATCGAGGACTAGGACTTTCAAGTTATAAGCTAAGTCACTGGTGGAAATCCAGTGACGTGTACATTTCCACTTGTGGTGGGTTTTATGTCACTCACATTGTATGGTCTCCGAAGGATCAGTTAATTTCCGAATCAGTGAAAATCACTACTTTGCATTTTATGAATGTTGGAAACGTGATGGAATATCGCCTACATTCTAATTCTATTTGACTTAATTCTCACTAATATCGAAGACTGTTGATGGCGATCGGAAATGAACTGTCCTGTTCCCAGATATAAAAACATCTCCTCAACTCCTATCCTGGACTGTTTGCATTTGTGAAAGAAATTCATACTTCACAGAGAGAAACAATTTCAACTTCCGGTATACATGACTACATGCTTGTATACTCACTCACTTGTCTCCACCGAAAACAAATCAATGCTAATGAACACAACTGAATCGAATTTATGTCTGAAATATCGAATAACCAACAGGATTTCAATATAGTTAATCAATGAATGAAAAGTAAATTATATCCGATACCACAACACCCCTCAGAAAGCATACTATTATGAAAGCATAGCTCCTCTATTCCTTGTTGGTTGAATGTCCGGAATACAACGAATACTACTCACTTCTCTTTGATGACATGATGTCGAGCGTGAAACAGTTGGGAAGCTGCTACACAACTATGTGAACTGTGATGACAATCTTCGTCAATCTCATCCGACTGATATGTGATGATGATACATCGAGTGGAATTGACAACGGAAATGCCACCTATGTATGTCGAGTGGAGAGAGGACTAGTACAAGGTTATTTGCTGTCAGCGATGATCCTCGCGATTAAGGTGAATTGAATGATGCTGCAGGAGGAGGTGGAGAGTGACTGACGCCGTTCATCAAAAACAGCAACGAGTACCAATGACATAGGCGGGGAAAGATTTCAATCAAATCATCTCTCCCCAAAACTATGACACTGGGAGCACCGTATCAACTACCGGTGTCAAGGATGACAGAGACGAACACACAAAGTGTGTAGAACTGAAAACAAGAGACTTCTGCATAAATTGGAAAGTGATGTGTCTATTTTATGCACTCAGAATGAGGTAGGAGACACGAATATACAACGTGAACAACGTGAATTCAGTACTACAATATGACACTGGGACATAGTTTGACGTAACAAAGCCATTTCAAGTATTGGTTTTGTATGAATTTCATCATGAGTTGACATCAGAGAGGGAACTGTTGGAAACCAGCTGGGAGCACTGGACAACCAGGTGTTTCGTCAGACTAGTTTGTGACATTCGAGCTGTTCACACACACCGCCATGCATCGAACCCACGACCTACTATTCCCAAGGTGAGCTCGTTTAAACTAGGCTGACGAAATAGCTGGCTGTCCAGTACTCCAGTTCTGGTTTTCCAGTGCTTCAACAACTGATGTCAGCTCATGATCAAATCTTGAAAACAAAAGCATTCCAATCACAATTCTGTAGACAATAACTAACGACTGACTTCACTTCACACTGAACTTCACTTGTGTTATAACTGAACCGAAATCAACTCAACTGAATATATCCGTTCGCTGAGCGTGTTAATTAGCATAACGGTAATGAACTCGACTGGCACGCTAAGACGTCTATTTGTTCGTTGCACCTTCCGATTCGCTGAAGCAGGCATGTATCAAAAGACAGACACGGGCCTTTGAATGTAAGATATTGTATTTTGTACCACATAGTTTACGAAACAACACATGATATTTATACATCTTCTTCACAATAATAAAGTCGGCTCAAACATGAGAATGGTTTTAATCTTGTTCACTGAATAGATCGACATAGTAACTCCATCACAAGATAAATCACACGATTCGTGAGGAAGGAGGATATACTAATTTTTATGCGGGATACTATCATGGTGTCAGGTCTTTTGGAACGGATGAGCAAGGAAGATTTCTGGTGATGGCGACACAACCGAGAATCTATCAACCAACAAATGTGCTGGAGGAAATTAGGGTGTTCAAATTAAAACTGTGTAGTTTATTCAGAGGCATTTTACGCCAAGTAATCCAGTGGAACCAGAATGAGAAATGACGAGTTCATAGTAGGTGCCACACAGTGTGATGGCGAGATGATGTGTAGAGGTAGGGAGAGCGACCCATTCGTAAACTTGTCACGCAACCGTGTGTGATGATGATGCATCAACGGCGACAAACCCTCATATGACAATAATAATAATAATATTAATAATAATAATGGTTTTCTAACTGATTTCAATCCCTGATCAACTCGTAAAAACAAAACTAATCCTCACAAACCAAGTAAAGAAAACAATAAAAATAGAAGTAATATTAATGATAATAATACTAACACACACAATGATAACAGTGTGGAAAGAGGCCTAATCCACTCATGACCGACAGTGAAATTCAGCGATTTACTCAATGAACTCATCAAATATACGTACACATGCATGAATACAAACCCGATGAATGACACATCCTCAAATCATACTGACTTCATCACACTTGAAATAATTGAACTAGTTTGACTGATTATTGTTGAACTGATGTCGATGTATTCCTGATAACTGACTAGAAGTTGACGTACACAAGTCGACTGACTGAGTGGCTGTGATGATGCGTAGTCTATAGGGTTGGTGGTGTTATGCATGCATCGGTTAGGGTTTAGAGAGAGAATGTGAATACTGAGTAGCAGTAGACGACTTATCTGCGATTCTCACGTACACACAAGGGAAGATGATGGTAGGTGGTAGGCAGGTGAGCTTGTGGCAGTCAGATTATGAACACGATATCACACAGCCATCAATTAAAAACTTTCTTCATTATAAAAGCCACCATGCGAACAAAAGCGCAAGGCGGCTTACAAAAAATTATTGAGTGTTCGAACCTTCAAACCTGAGCCGATTCGACCTAATCACCTGTAATAAAATCATCTACCATACCACAAATCAACACTTTGCAAAATTATCACAAAATTCAATTCCAATGTCGAAATTGACAATCTCATCACCACAGTCACTCAAAATGCTGTATTTCATCACACTTTCGTGAACAGAATATTTCCTAATCTGACATATTTCGAAATACACACACCCAATCATTATACTACTTAAATGAATGATATGAGCGACAATGTACTCATTCGCTGAAAAGTTATCATTCATTCATCAAACGGAATCATTGATTGATTCATTAAGTTTAGTCAATACATGGCTCAACAGTCATACTCACACACACACACCCTCACGCATACGCTGTCACCTACACACACACACACACACTCACATAGATTGGTCACACTGTCTTCACTCACGAATAAAGTGAATTTAGGTGTATCCTGCAGATCAAATGTTGTGATGGTGCTTGAAATGGAAGCAAGGTGGGAATGAAGGAAGGAAAAAAGGAAGAAGGCACTATCATCAATCAAGTGAAGCGATTCACCTCACAAATTCCTTCTTCTTATGGCTGCATTCTCAGTGTCACAATGATCTAATCTGTGTGTCTACTTAGTTTGCTGTTTCTACGTGAGAATTATGTCGATTGATGATTCCAATTAAGGTGACGGTAGTGAGTAGACTGAATGTTGACAATGATTACTGATGGGTGTTGATGACTGGTGAGGAAGATGCCCTCACTGCCTGTCATGATGATGAATAGGTGTTTTCATGGATGTTTCACTTGTTGTTGTTGTTGTTGTGCTTCGTCACTCACTCACTCACTCACTCAACATTTCGTCTTGTTCGCAGACGTATTCTGCGATTCCATATTTCGTCGATATGACAATGCATTGATAAAGCTTTTGGCCACAGATGTAGGTGGCTGAATGTGAATGATCCAGTGTGACGGAGGAATAGAGGTGAAGCCCTATTCACTAGAATACTTATATATCAATTATGCACACAGGTTGTATACATTCATTTCATTTAACTACAGTCAGTAAGTTGAGCAACGGCTATTTTCATCCGATTCCCTTCTCCCACTCGTTCTTCTTCCACCTCAAATGTCTCTATTTCATTACTAGGAATTAATTCAGACACACACTCATACACACACACAACAACATTGTCTCTCACTCAGATTACTTCTCACAACATCCACATCACACCCTACCAATCACTTTCAAGTTTCACACAATCAAATACACTGAAGACTGATATAAGTAGTTGGAAATCACTAACATCAAGCAGTGATGCTCGGTAGCTTGATGAAACCGACTTAGACAGAGGACAGTCCATCCGTTCCTTCGACACAGAGCTCACGTCGTTTTCATCATCATCATCATCATCATTTATTATTATTATTATTATTATTATTCTTAATGAAGCAAATACGAAGAATCTAAATTCATTATCTTCTATCGTGTTTGGAAATACCGTTTGGGCTCACCATGTTGGGTATGATGATATACACTGAATGTTGAAATAGGCTGATGGTATCACTGTATATCGCTAATTGACAGGAGATAGAGTTCATGGACCATCCACTGGATTCCACCCCATTGTGTGTCTCAATAGCAAAAAAACTGACTTCATATTATGTAATTCTTGCTTTCTATTGCAGGTGGAGTTTGAAACTAGTATGAGGCTCTCCATATTTCTCCGACTGATGTCAACCGGTGATGGGAATCGAAGTTCATAATGTAGCGGATTCAAAAGTGAGGAGGACATATCCTACAGAGAAATGAGTCAATCTTCTCCCAACATCCTGTGCATTAGTAGAGTGAAAATCGTCAGTTAACCTTCATGTATTACCTGATTCCAACAGTATATATCAGATCACATGGACCTACTGTCACAAATACGCTGAGAGATCAGACACAGTGACGCAGTTTGGATTTGGTTGAGCATGTACTGATGAGTCTTAGGTTAGAGAGGATGAATAATCTGATTGTCACGGTCACCAGCCACCCACTGAACACTGGATACAAGGTAGAAACACCTGAAGCACAATTTTCATGGTCGGAAGAATGTACTTACTCTGACAATGTTATTATGCAACTGCGTTTATTCGACTGCACCATGCTGTTGTCCTTCTCTTCTGTTGTTTTTCACGTTAAGTGAAGTTTTTGACCCTCCAATTCCTACTCACTGCATACTACTATTTCCTGTCACTCAGTAACCACTAACTTATCTAAGACATTGAGAGAAACTCCAGTTTTTCTCACGTTCCTACTCTCATCATATTTTCTTTCTTTCTATGGGAATCCCATTTCGACAAGATGCATATTCGTGACATCTCCAAATAACTCATCATTCTCAAGGTTTCCTTTTCTATAACATCCCTATACTGTTTATTACTAAAGCATTAATTCACATTCATGAAGTAATGTATGGTAAAACTGTTTGTGTCAACTGTTAAATGTCGTGCACAACTAAAGAGAACCAATGGCGAGAAAACGGAGACATGTTTTTCTGCTTCGACATGTGTTCCCGTTGTTTCCAACTGAATGAAGGAGAACATTTATAGGAAGCCCATAGTCCTAATGTATCAGATTTTGCTACCAGCCATCTCGTTACAGATATCTCATTTCTGAGACCATTGTTTTCTAATATCCACCTCGTCATCTGAATGTATATACTAAAGTAATCCAGAGATATCCCTTGTACATTGTGAATTATACAATTTCGCTAAGAATATAATGCAAGAAATACTATAAATCTGTAATCAGATGAAGAGAACCAATGACAAGCAATTGTGCTTGTATGCAGAAGTCTTCAGTTGTGTTAATCTCCTGAATCATGAAGCCTCAGTGAAATTCCCTTTGATTTTTCTATTTCCAAGGAGAGGAGTTAGTGGAATGTTATCCTCGACTAATTTCCATTTGATGTTCTCATTGATATCAAAGCAATAATACAGTCAAACATTAGACATTCGAAGCAATGAACGACTCAACAACTCCGAAGTTCCCTTGAAGCGGAGAAAATCAGGCTAATTCGGGTGAAGAAAAATGTTCAATGAAGTGCAAGAACATCAAACAGATTCTCATTTTGGAAACGCCACAAGAATAACAATCACTCTCTCATATTCCAGTCTAGTCACTCATTCGGACAACTTTCATCTAGGCTGAGGAGGTAACGTCATCAGATAGGATTTGGGTTCAATGACAGAGATAGGAGTTACGCTTAGTATTCGATTTCGAGGTATTTCGTCTGCATTTAATCTTGTTTGTTCAGTGTTGAGTGAAGTATTACTAATCGATAACAAATTTTATTTCTACCTTTCAAACCTCACAATATCCCATTCAAATACGATTGGCAAATTTATTGTCAGAGAGTCATTGTCTCTTCAAACGTCATCACCTCACTCCTTGTCCACCTCCAGGGATATAATTTGAGGAATAAATTTTCCATTGATCACTACATCTCATGTCCTCTAAGTTTTACAGAGTTCATTCCATAGTGGTGAATGAGAACACGCGAATTTCACATTAATTCACATTCATATAAACCAGCTAATCTACTAGAATTTTTCAGATGACGTATTTTTCTATGAAGGAAGATGAACGCAGATAAGGAAAGTTTTCATTCATCTCTCTCTGAATTTGTGGAAAGTTATGTCTCTTTCTTTGCTGGACTAGAATTCAATGAAGAGTAATTTTATACAGTTTCTCTGGAAGAAATAATTCACTCAGAGTATTCGAGACACAGTTTTGTATTCACGTGGTCCTGTTGATAAAATCTGATGTGAGAACTACAGGCAACTCTTCCGTGTAGGGAGTCACTGGTGAGCACTAGATTGATTTTGAAGTGTTGGTTTGCAGAGATTTGATTGACTTGGTTTGAAGCACCATCAAAAATCGGGGAGTACTGGACAGCTGTTCCATCTTACTTTGAAAGTTGTCATCAGTACACATTTTGGATCACACTAGGGATTGAACCCAGTACCTTCAGCCTACAAGGCCGCCCCATCAGTCCTAACTTCCGTCCATAAGATTCACTTCAACTGAGTAAGCTGTACAGATAATGCAGTAACCGTGATCCAAAACAAACTGTAGTAGACAAGAGAGCGAGAACTTGACCAAACTCTGCTTCAGTATGCGTTACTTTGATCTAGTCTGTTTGATTGCAATTGATTCCTCAAATCACAATAAATTCAGAGTTCGCTGTGGATTCAATCTTCAGAAAGATCAGTAGATATCCACGAGGTATTTAGTAATCGTGCTTTGTAAGTATCTCCTTCGCTTTTGACTTTTCTCTATACTTTCTCAGGAAATAGGATAAAGGCCTTCTGTTGGTGATTGTAAATTTATCAACACAGATGGAGGTGAATTGCTTCACTGAGATTATTGAGAGTACATCCCAGTTAGTAAACATAACTCTTCGTTAAACTCTTTGTTCAAGGCTGCACAGTTGATTGCTTTAGGACAGCATGTTGTGCTAAATATTTAAAACTCAGGTCACTCAACATCTAATTTATCTGATTCTGAAGTGTAATAATACACTGTGCTTACACAAAGAGAGCAATACAGAAACAACTGCCATTCAAGTAAGAAAAACTGCAGACTGACTTTAACTGACATGCTGTCAAGTCATTCAAAAGCCATAGGATGATGAGCGAACCAGTATTTGGACATATTTATTCTAATGCATTTGAACAGCCCAGCTACGTGTCGGTCAATTGCAGTCGAAGAACATACTGATCAGTATTGACGTGTTAGAATAAAATGATTAATGAATCACATTCACATACAACATATGAGAGGATGAAATACAACAGTCATGCATGATTTGTATTAAGACGACGATTAATCAGATAACATGGACGACAGACAGGGATGAATCATACTGATATGTGAGTTGTCAACATGTCTGGCTGTCTATGACGCACCGAATGTATGCTCTCCCACTTAAAAAGAAACCCAATTTGATGTTATGCATCAAAAAATAGCAGCCACGTGATATGACCGGCAGTAGGATCTAGCAGACAACAAGGCATTCGACACAACTAATAGCAAACGATATTTTGGGAAGTCATTCGAAGGAATATGAGAGGATTTTCTGAGTAAACTAATATTTGGATGGATGTATTCCAATGTATTTGATTAACCTATCAACGTGCTGTCTCATTCACAACGTCAATTACCACAAGATCAATTCCTCCAGCAGGCAAAAACAGAAATGTGTATCTCATCTGACCATGGCTGTCTTAAGACTTAACAACCAATATGAAGAAGTGCGAGACAAGAGCATTTCCAGAAGGGTGAGATATAAGTAATCGTGAGTCATTTCATGATTGTAGGCTGGCTAACATCGTGGGGAAATCAGGCATAATTCAGGGTATATAACAACATTATCATCTCAATCAAATATGAAGAAGTGTCAATCAATCTTCTCCAGTAAACACGGATTGGAGTCAGATATAGGTGGAGGAGGGTTCCACGTGGTAAGTTAGTATTTCCCAGCCAAATTATTTAATCAGTGAGTGAATAGTCACATCTGTGAAACACGAATTCAAAATTTTCTTTATAAATCTATGTCATATGGAGTCAAATTCAGTGGATCTCGAGTGAATTCAGAAATTATTGTCTCAAGAATCAATGATCAACCACCCAGAGGCTACCTACCTCACTGAAATGAGAACAAATAATTCGATATGGGAGTTCACGAACAAACACAAACACAAACCCACACACACACTCACACATGTGGACACGACAAAGACAGAAAGATGGATTGACAGAAGACGGAAACCAGTTGACTATTTCAATTTCATCAATAAAGAGTGAAACTGAATCAATCAGTCAATCAATCAGTGAATAAATGAGAGTGGAATTCAACCAGGAAATTCCTCTCCTCTTTTAATTGGACAATCGAAAGACGATGGAGAAGCCGAAAAATTAGAAATCAAAATGAAGCGAAAATTAATGAGATAAAAATTTGAAATGGGAGAACGTACTCAGAAGAAATATACCTTTCTCGCGTTGGAAGGTAAGATATATGCATAGATATATAAGCAGAAGTTAGGAAATATTTTACAATTGTAGAACAATCACGTATTCATTGTCTGTTGAATGTCTATGTTGATAGACACTTGGTGTGCATATGGCACTGTCAGCCAACCTCATCCAATCGGTTGAAGTTTATATAGAGATATATGACAAATATGTCAGGGAACTTCGTTTCCTCAGGTGCACGCTTGTATTTTCAAAGAAACTGACACTTCATTTAAGTTAGAGAGTGAGCAGTGGTGAAGGAGTGGACAATTTCTAAACCTTCGAGAGAACTGTATCGCATCTAATTGATGAGTCCTGAACAGGGAGAAATAAGCTTTATCATTTCCACTGCTAACCAATTCTCACAGGATAACTTATTTTCGCGAACTCTGTGTTATCAGTCTGAAAAGTCATTGAGGAATGAGCAATGTCATGTGTCTCCCTCTGAATCTCCGTGTTGACTGAATTCTGTCAGTCAGAATCGCGATATAGAATAGAATAATTAAGAATTCATGAATACTGACTGACTGAACTACCGACTACCTGACTGACTGGCTGACTCAGCTTCAACATAGAACTTTGTAAAGACGTGCATCATTCCAGCCTTCCACACTCAATATTCTACACAAATGGTGGGGTAAGGAATAGAAAGCGGTTGGAAAATAACTACGATGAACAGAAATGTACAGATGAAATGATAGTAACCTGGATGAACGTGAGGCTGTAATGGATGAAACAGAATGCATTTGCTTCACAAGGATCGAATTTGAACCATATCAACAGTGGTCTCCAAACACTGATTCTTAACACCCTGAGAACCACACAACGAGCCACTCTACACCTCCTTATATTGCTGGCTCAAACCAACTGTCAGATGCTTCATGAACTGGAAACACGTTGTTTTCCGACCACTCCTCACTATTTCCCAACCCAATCAAACCAGTATCTCAGCTAACATTGATCGTCATCAAAATATGCAGTACACAAGTCTTCAGTGGTCTAATACTGACAGATTGGCTACTCAAGGTGATGAAACGAACTGCTCACTGAGGTAATTCTAGTTAATGTATACAGTGAACTAACAGGAGTTATGATTCACTTGTGTGTTCCAACTACAATGGACTACACTAATTCATTACGGAGTAATTTTCTATTTGGTGGATGTATTGAGATCAGACACTATGAGCGAGATAGAGAGAGAGAGAGAGGGAGACAGACAGAGAGAGAGTGTAGTGAATACATAACAGGGTATGGTATGCGAATTAATGATGAAGAAAGAGAATATCAAATGAAATGATAATAGAAATGACTGGGAATTCGATTTCTCATAAAAATGAATCATTCATTCACTCACATTTATATTTCATGTAAATTAGCAAATAAATAAATAAATGTGAATAAGACACGGAAATACTCGTATTCGTGATGACGAGGAAGAATCAGTAGTAGTAGTAATAATAATAATGATAATAATAATACTAGTGAAGCTTTATTTCAGACAGTTTGTAAACATATATATGTCACAGAAATTTCCAGTGTATTTAGTTCCGAAGCATTTTCTCTTCATTCAGAATTTACAGAATAAATAGGTCAAACATCGGAATCACCACGAGACTACCAAGTTAACCCGAATCCATGCACCAGTTAATCTTCACTCAAATCCGACCTGAGAGAAATTCACCTGTCAGGTTAATTTGTCTCCCCAAGGGACGTTTGAATAACGTCGGACGCCAGATCTTTCACCAGGCGAAACCGAAATGGGAATGACGAGTCTAGTGTCCAAGAGTGATCGAGTGATGAGGAGATGAGATCTTATGCGCAAAGATGGAGCTGGTAAAAAAGGACTAAATAGGACAGTACAAAAATGGAGATGTCCAGTTGAAACACTATGTTCCACTTGGAACCCAGAGGAATAATAATTGGACTGATCAAATCACTGTGAAACTCCGAATGACAAACGATTTGTTAGGTCATCACTGTTATTATTCTGTGGGGTTCCTAGTGGATGATAAGGTTTCAGGAGCACATCTTCATATTCCCCGGTCATCTACAGTGCTTTTCAGCTGACTCTACGATTGCTCATAATCTTTCACATTCTATTCATACAATCGGATGAATGTCAATCTCACCCTCCAAATCGGGTCGTCATTTTCCACCTGAATTCCACTCTGGGGATTCGAGTGTGATTCAACTAATCAGTGCCTTCAGAGTATGACCAATCCACCTCTATTGCTTGACACATATTCACTGTGTGAAAATTTGCTGACTGGCTCGTTCAGAGAGTTTCTTGTTGGTTATCGTTTCTGGCCGGCTGATCCGCCGGCTATTCCACCTTCAGTGTTCATGTTGAACCTTTTCACACGATGGGGTTTTGTTATGTACTCGTCGCTAAATTATTGTTATGGTCTGGTCGAGAAACTAATAGTCCTGACGCAAAAAGGCGGAAATCAGAAGACCACTAGGTTTGCGATGATACTTCTATTGTCCAAACACAAGGAGACGAAAATAAATGGTCTCACACCAAAGTGGTAAGTAAGTAAAGTAGTTCACACAAAATGTGTGAACTGAATATCTATATAGCAAAACATATAGCAGACATGACAACAACAACCATATATGGATATATGTCACTAAGCTACGGACTGTCAACAAACACTCATATTATATATAATATAATATAAGGAGAATACACATTAATAAAGGAGACAAGTTCACACAAGTGAAATGGTCACAGACTAAGGGAGCAAATAGAAAGAGAGACCAACATGCACACACACACATAAATATATATATGTGGATACATATCAGTTATATACATAGAAATTGAACACATAGAGATTAGACGACTTTCACAATCTGAATGCAGTCAAAGTCTTGTGAAGTGAATCACTTCTCCTGATTGGTGACAGTGCCTTCTTTCTTCCTATCTTCTTTCCTCCCATCCCAACTTGCTGCATTCCTGCCTTCCTTACATTTCAAGCACCATCACACCAATTGGTGAGAAGGATATAGGTGAATTCATCCCATTCGTGAGTGGAGAGAGTGTGACCAATCTGTTCATATTTGTGTGTGTGAGCAGTTGACAGTGTATGGGTGAGTATGTCTGCTCATGTGTGTATGTGCCTGTGTGTGTTCGTGTGACTGATGAGCCGTGTATCAGCCGAACCTAATCATTCCGTGATTCTGCTTGATAAATGAATGAATGAATGATGACTTTTCAGTGAATGAGTGCATTGTCGCCCACATCATGCATTTAAGCAGTATAATGATAGGGTGTGTGTACTTTGAAATATGTCAGATTAGGAAATATTCTGTCTACAAAAGTGTGACGAAGTATAGCATTTTGAGTGACTGTGGTGATGGGAATGTCAATGTCGATATTGGAATAGAAATCTGTGGTTATTTAGCTAATTGTATATTTGTGGCATGGTAGACGATTTTATTACAGGTCATAAGGTATTGTTTATTTGCGATTAACAAGAGGGTTCACTAACACGTACTTTAGGACGCCGCCTTGCATATCATCGCTGGGTGATTATCGGTTGTCTATGTATTCCGTCAGTCACTGGTCTCGCTCATCTCCCCACTCGCTCTTCTCTTCTACATTTACGTTTAGTCCATTGCTGTGGTATTTGTGGGTGTCTGTGAAACACACATTCATCCACTACTGCGTACGTGAAGATCATTACAACTAATCAGTGACATTCACTCTCTCAATCCGACCCGATGTATTTAAAACAACGTCGACGACGTAAACTGCACATCATCACACTCAGTCATTCAGTCGACTTGAACACGTTAAAACAATCAAATATGTTGGTTAGTTAGATAGTAGGTAACAGGAAGACATGGACATCAGTGAAAAGACAGCCAACCAGAGTACTTAGATTACTTCACATGTGATGTTCGCTGTTGCATACAATGACTTTCCATTCATCAGGTTCGTATTTATGCATCTGGATGTTGTTGAACTGATGTGTCCATTATGTAAATAGACGCTTCGTATATTCAATAGTCCCGGAAGTATTTCGGTGCTCGCATGCATTTCATGATTCGTATTATTGACGTGGGTATTTCGAATATTCGTTAGGTTATTTAGGAATATCTGGCTTGATTCCATAGTCTTCTTTCACTCGGTCATCAGCGTCCACTCGTTCTTTGACTACGCGTTTGATTTCGAAGCATCCTCACTGTTACCCATGTCACACTCAGTCGAAAATTCCACTTTCCTCCAATCAGTCGCAATCCACGCCTCCTCGTCATATCTCAATTTGTTTCTCAACTCACTCTCACTTGATCTCCCATCAATTTATCGTGTTCTTTGGACAATAGGTTCTTAGTTTTTCGAAGTGAGAGTTCCATGTTGCTCATCCTTCCTAACCAACAAGAAGAAGGAGGAGTAGCACGACGAGAGGGAGAAGTAAATTAAGCGGACCATTCACCTTCAGTTTCCAAAATCAAACAAAGTAGAAACAACCATGCTCTTCTCTCAGTCTAGTTGAGGAAACACACTCTACGAAATCACAGTGTTGTACATGTAATGAAGTTCATATCTGTCAGACGATATTCGTCGTCCAGTGATTTACTGTCACGTATTCATTGGTGTCAGTAGTGTCTCCCTAACTACAAATTAGACTTCGAAAATTGTCGGTCGTAATATATGTGAGAAGGATGAAATTCATTTCGTTCCATTGGCCTAGTCAACAATACACTTTGGAACTCCTGAGTTATACACACGTTTCTCAACTAAAATCTACAGATTATTTCCAATATCGAAACGGGTTGGATTTGTGTCAGTTCACTATTCACTACTCATTTATTGATGCATTCATTAGTATTCATTTCCCGCTTAGACTGTATCTTCAACCGACTTCACTAATCAACCATACAATGACATGCTTGAGTGCTAGACAAGCGGAGGCTGTCGAGAGGAATACTTGGATCGCGGGTTATTTGTACTCAGTAAGGAGTCGACGTCCTCTCGCCGATTTGAAATCGCGTCACACAGAGGTGAAGTTTGGTGTTCTACTACCCCTAACTATTCCGGATCACGATTTGTTGACTGGCCCATGTCATCTGTCGATACACTCCTATGGAACTGGAACGATGATTTGGTGAGAATAAATCAACATGTATTCAAACACATGTCTAATTCACAAATGAGGCATGTGTGTGTTTGTGTATCCTTGTGTCGTTTCTGTGTCAGTGTGTGTGTGTGTGTGAGAAGACTTAATTAATTTAAATCATTCATTCTTGTAAACGTAGAAATAGTTTTGATTGTTGAAGTAGAGTTGAGATAAAGTCAATTCATTTGAACAGCCTAGCAACACACTGTTTACCCCAAGGTGGAATTATTATTATTCAGTCGATTAGTAGCTGTGGTAACTAGTGCAAAAGACAGTGATCAGCAAGGTGTTCGATAAATGAAAGAAACTCATCGTTTATAACTTTCTGAAATAAAGTGAACATACAGCGGTAGGAATAAAGGTGAGTGACTTAACAGAGATCAAATCAAGACTAATATTACGGAGATGATGTATCATCTAAGATTAAGAGTTTCACAATTTCTCTTCTTTCGTATTACTAGTAGAGTCTTCAAAATCTGTATTATTATTATTATTATTATTATTATCATTATTATTGTCATTATTATTATTACTGCTATTATTATTAATAATATTATAAAACGTGAATACGATCCACCAAATAGCAATCAATAACCTCCTGTTGAGAATTATTAGTAATGACGATTCCAGCTTCAGATTCATACATGACAGAATCACCAGATGAATGGTAATGTGATCACCTCACAACCTGATGGTGGTAAGTGGGCTACGATTCCTGGTGACATTACATGAGTTCACATCAGTGTAGTGCTGAAAATTCAGACGACAAATTTGTCCTCTCTAGTCGTTTGCTAACTGAGATCGTTTCCTTTTGAAGTTTACTTTGACATCTCCTGTAAATTTTCACAATTGAAAAATCTAAAACTTCAAAATTATTTAGGAAATTCATGTCATTCTACACATTCCTCACGATTGAACAGTTGGATAATTTTGAATGAAACGAGTGATGTGGATTTCACTTTCCAACATGAAATCACATCGTACCACATTGGTTACATCTCTGACCAAAGCGAGGTTGATGTTACGCTTTGTAGACGACTGTCAGTTCACAGGAAACTTTCGTCTACATCTCTCTGTCAATCACAGTGGTAGGGAAACATGGAGATCAGAAAATTTTGGGGTGAAACTATTTCGAGCATTTATTTTCAAGTGTTAGTTTGACAAGATTCGATTGGTTTAAAGTTTGATCACGGATTGATATCAGTTGGAGAAAGGTTGGAAAGCACACAATAATCTACTGGGGATGAGTACCAAAAGGTTGAAGCTATGAGTCGAGCCTGCGTGGAATTAAACATCATTGGATTTCATCCCAGTAACCGAATGGTCAACGTGTACATCTTGTAAGCTGAAGTTACTGCGTTCTATACCAGATTGGTACAAAGATGGTTACTACTGAATAGACCCAAAGTAGGACGAAACTGCTGTCCAGTACTACCTGGCTTTCAGTGGTTTTCTCAGTAATTAATCAATTAATTTTTGTTTCATTTTCCAGAATTATGATTTATACACATACTACTGAAATCAGAATCCTACATTAATGCGTGATTTGAATAACAAGTCACATTTTCACAATGAATAATGAGACTTAGTGCATTATGATCAACATCTACACGGAACATGTGAACAAACAGTTATTAGTGTTGAACTGAATTATTCTGTAGGCAGAAATTGGAATGCAGTATGATCTATCATTGGGTCTCATCAAGTGCACAGGACACTTCAGCTAATGGCTCAACAGTGAATGCTCATTATTTACTTCCCAATGCATTTAATTCACGGAGTGGACTGCTAATATTTATTGAGAGACTGGGTAAGGGATTTTGAGTGACGGAAAATATATTTGTAATAAATACAGACTACTGAAGGATTCTGTGGTGGAGTGAAAATAAGTGTTGGTGTTGTCAAGTTTTACTCATTCTGTTATAATTGTTCGCCTATCCACTCCACTATTGCACCATCCAGAAAGTACTGGTGGATGAAAGTTGATATTTCCATGCTGAAAGACATCAACATTTTAGTGTCAATCGTTCTATTCCTGAGGTCCTTAGTGGAACATAGAGTTTCAAGCTTTGGAGATGTTGAACTGGTAGTAGCAGTTGTAGTTTTTTTTATCGACTATGTTTCCATCTCCACTCTCACATTTCTCTCTTCTCCAGGCTTCCTACCGGCTCTTAAAACAAGTGAAGGTAAACAGTGAGTCAACCAGGACTCCAGCTTCGGCGTCTCATGTGGATGGCGAGCAATCGATCATTTAACCATCCAAAACATCAGATACATTTCTTATCCACCCACATGAGGTATTTAGGAAGTGAAATATCCCTTTCAAAATTGCTCGGCTATTGATCGCATATAACTCTCTTCGACCTCAACGCTTTCACTATTTCCTTACATACATCAATAAAGAGAGAGAGAGAGAGTGAACCATTTTTGTGCACATAAACCATTACCACTTGTAGACTGATAACTCCCTTCTACTGCGAATACATCTCTGAAATTAAAAACTAGAGAATAGCACAGTCGGAGTCTGGGTACATCAATTAGGTCACTTTGACACAGCTAGTAAGCGCTAATACTAGTTAATGGGATTGGTCTCAAAGTACTTATAGGAAACAGCAGTACACATGTTTGAAACTATTTATAAGGCTAATTCACTTCACTCAATGGGAATAAATACTATCATAAGAAAGTTATGTTCTTACCCAGTGATACTTCCTGGCCTAATACACAGACCTCTATTCAGAAAACGTGTTTCTTTGAAAAATATCATGTTATCACCTTTCTACTTATTGACAATGTACCTTTATTACCAGGAATCTCTATAAAGATTCATTCAGTCATATCCAGAATCCTTAGTTTAAACTACCACGGCTGTTTTCATCAGACCACTCTTGCCCAAGTGATACATCCTGTTTATCGCTGTGCGATTGCAGTTATGAGAGAATAACATCAGATCATATTGTAATTCAAAGAAGGTTTTATTCATGATTTATTAGGTTGAAGGGAAAAGAGTTTGAAGCTATTTTAAGCTATTCATATTCAGCGACTGTCTGTGTACTGAACCAGTAAACTATCAGACGGCGAAGCCATGAATTTAACTAGCGAACGTTAAATAGACGGCGGTCACCGTCATGGATTCACTTGATAGCCATCACCGGAAATATACTTTCGATTTAAAACTTGTTTCTAATTATTACAGTTAATTATCTAGTCATTTATTCGGGATATGAGGATTTGAACTAAATACCAAGTTGAAAAACTCAGAAGACTAAATAGGATTGATCAAATTGTGAGGCATCTTCACATCTGTTTGAAAGGCTAAAGACTTAGATTGCTGGTCAATAATGGGATATTAGAGGGAAAAGAGCAAGAAGTTCAGGAAATATGGCAATCTTTTCGGTGATTTCATTCTCGAAAGCAGCTGTACAATCGCATTTATATACATTAGTTTACATGGATACAATTATTATTTATTTAATTCCACATACATCAACGTAGGTGATAATAATTTTCAACTTGGTATGAAAGTTTGAAGGGACGAATATAGATTACAAGGGGCTTAGAGACGAGATTGCATAGGTTTAGAAAACAGTTACAACGTATGCAAAGTTGATATTTGAAAACTGGAGAAATAATTTTAATCGTGAATAGAAGGTGACAACTATTTTCAACTTGATATGACTTACAAGAGGCTTAGAAACAAAAGTTACGCAGCGTTAGAACGAATTACAGGTATGAACAAAGTGAGCATGGAAACAAATTGACATCAAAATTTTCAACTTGAAATGTAAGTAAGAAGGTGTGAATATAGATTACAAGAGGCATAGAAACAAAAAATACACAGGATTATAATATAATTGTAAAATAGTTATTCTAGACGGATTACAAGTGTTATCCGGACGAGCATGTAGACAGACTTAAAATAACTGATTTCATAGCTTAAAAATAAAGGATGAATTGAATAAAGATAAATAGACAAAATTACCCATTGCATTATTTGCAAAGTGGCTTGCAAAAAACGCAATATTAATTTTCCATTGAGCCGATGTCCACATCACACACACAATCAATATACTACTTAAATGAGTGATATGAGCGACGATGTACTCATTCACTGAAAAGTCATCATTCATCCATTCATTCATTCATCAAGCAGAATCACTGACTGATTAATTAGAATCAGTCGACACACAACTCATCAGTCACACACACACACACACAGGGACACACACACAGATTGGTCACACTCTCTCCACTCACGAATGGGATGAATTCACCTATATCCTTCTCACCAATTGGTGTGATGGTGCTTGAAATGTAAGGAAGGCAGGAATGCAGCAAGTTGGGATGGGAGGAAAGAAGATAGGAAGAAAGAAGGCACTGTCACCAATCAGGAGAAGTGATTCACTTCACAAGACTTTGACTGCATTCAGATTGTGAAAGTCGTCTAATCTCTATGTATTCAATTTCTATGTATATAACCCACCGGAATTACATTCTCTCTTCAAATAAATGGGGATGGTGATTCTAGACACACAGTACACTCAGAATTCACACCAGTCTCCTGAGTTGACTGGTGAAATCCATTCAACGTCTCTCCCAATGATTATTTTCAGTGAATGGGAAGCCTATGTAGAATATTTTCGCCAGCTTGTGAATTGTACATCGAAAAGTGTGAAATGGAAATATTCTGCTGATTTCCTCTTTCCACTCGGAACACTAGTGGATAATAATCAATAATAACAATAACTGTGATAGTTGTCAGAGTCCTGATGCTGATTGATTTTCGCTGGACATACTATTGCTTATTTCAGGTGTTTTCAGAATACTTGAATGAATGGTCGGTCGATTGGTTGGTTGAGTGAATAATACCAGGAAGAAATCCACCTGCGGAAATAATCACAATATTGGAGACTGTTCTTCCCTGCACACAAGTCTCATTCCGCTTCATCTCTTCTCCACTCAACTCCACTGTACTCTACTGTAGTCCACTCTACTCATTCAAGCAATAGCACATTCACCTCACTGATATTCACTACATTTACAACATCATTTCCTCCATTCATTCAAGCCGTGAGAATTTATTGTTCCACGAGTTGGTCGTCAGTGCAAGGGTGACTTGGAGGAGGCCATATGAAGAGGAGACGAAAGCATGTGGACAGAATTGGAGCGCGATGAAAAAATTGGCAGAAAACCGAAGGCATTGTAGATACTCAGCTGAAGTCCTATGTTCCTCTAGGAATTAAAGAATATAAAAATAATAATAATTCCATACAAAATATCACCCTCTGCTGTTACTCCACACTAACCCCATTATATCAACACAAACTGGCTCTCTCTCTCTCTCGTATACAAAATATTCAATCAGTATCAGACCACATTCATTATCGACGAATAGTTGACAATTAGTCTGGCTGTATTATTGTATGCTTGGACGTTCACAAATCTGTCAACGCTGCTTCAATGGCTATCATCTACATGGTACAGTGTTAGTTCTCCACTGGCACAAATTCCGCTGGATACATTACAACTTGCAAGATGTCAAAAAGAAGTGTATATCTGAACTAACAGTGAACTAATGATGAACGGAGGAGTATAACCAATAAAAGCGATAGAACATGAATGACGTTGAAATCGACAATACCGTCTTTGTAAATGGTGCATTGTACTCTTACAAAATCACCATTTTCAGTCTTCACCGAAATCATCTCTCTGAGATTATTTTGGAAATCACTTGGAAAATGACATCATGGAAGATCAGGTAGATATGTCATCATGCATAACCAGTTGTGGGCTCGAGTCGAACTGTCTTCTGACCATGTATTGAATGATCTTGACATAGAGAGATATCAAGTGTTTTCGATTCCGTAGTGGCTGTATTCATGGTTGGTATGGAAAACTCCCAGCTGATTTCCAGTTATCGTTCAGCTGATATCAATCCGTGATTAGACTCGAAACCAATCGAATCTCGACAAACTAACACTGGCGAATGACTATGGTAAGTAGTTTCACTCCAAGTTATTTTGATCTCCGTGTTTTCATACCACTGCAGCTGACATAAATCAATCAACAAATAAATTATGAAAAGGAAGTTACTGAATGATAGGACCCAGCATATAATATCATATCATCCTTTCTCACGAACTGTGTGATTTATCTTGTGATGAACTTACCATCTTCACCTATCATTTCCCACGCGTATTGTGATTCAGTGTGTGATCAAATCATCATCGTCTCTTGTCTCACATTGATCTTTGTCGGATCGCCAACCAATAAGAATAACCACCTCCAGACAATAACAGCAATCCATTCCCACAGTTGTGAGCCGACTTAATTATGGTGAAGAAGATGTATAAATACCATGTGTTGTTGCTTAAATTGTATAATAATACAATATCTAACAGTCACGGTAGAGAATTTGCCTTTTGATATTTGTGTGGCTCAGTGAATCGGAAGACACAACGAACAATAATTAGCAGGCGAAGACAGAACACAGTAGCGAACGGATTTAGTCAGTTCAATTCATTTGGAACAACGAATGAATGAATGAAGACTGGAGAGAATCATGTGGTTTTTGAAATATATTTTTGAGGTTTTTATTACTTTGTCAACGTCAATTTCGCCTCCCTCACGTTATTAATATGACGAGGAGAAGAATAACCTACACAAAATACCTTTAAAATCCTTGATGAAAATTTATGCTTTCTGAACTTAATGAAGTGTAATTATGGTTTGATTGTGAAAAGTCGTGAATAGTGAGTGATGTGTTGAATGAATTTATGAGGGATAGTTGGATTGGTCTTGTGTAATTTAAACTATAAATTCATGGACAATTACAGTTCAGGCTTTATCACGAACTGACATCCTCCAGAGAATGAGTGGAAACCATCAGGGAGTACAGGACAGCTGCTTTGTTCTAGTTTGAAACCTATCGAAAATTCGCCCTCTGGACATCATCAGACTTCGAGTTTAGAAGCTTCGGTTATGAGTTGAGGCCGTTCAGGATTCAAACACTCAGTCGAAATTCAGTGACTACTTGTCAACTTCAACTCCCATCAATTACCGATACAGCGCTACTGACAAACGATGTCAGCGATGAAAATCCATTTCACCCTGATGTGATGATAATTATCACAGAAAGATTTTTAATTTCAAATCTCTTCGTTTTAAATTTCTTTCACATCACTTGAAACCTACATCTGATACTCCGTGAGATGATACTTGTTTCACTTATTAATTCATTACAGCAATCACCTTACATGCATTCAGAAGATCATCTGATGTGACTTTCGGTGGTCAAACTGCTGTTGGTGTAGAGGACAATGATTCGAGGGGAAGTGAAATTCTTGATCAGATAAGGATTCGAACCAACCAGACGTCTCCAGAATCACATTCCGGCTACCACATTAAGGTGGTATTTCACTGCAATCATGGATTGTCTGTCACATCAATATTTCGCTGCCGTTGCATAAATCATATCAGTGTTATCTTCCAGAGAAAAACTTTGCTCTCGGTGTACTGAAAAAGGAGAAGAGGAAATATTGTGTTGTGGTGGTGTGATACAGACAATGTGTGTCAACAGAATGTGATTCTCACGTATTCTCACATTTTTCAGTGCGTCATTACCAACAGAACAAACTATAACTATTTGGACATTCTGTTTGTTTCTAGAGTCGGAATATTATTCCCACAATTCGGATCAAGATCAGCAACAGAATACTGTGTATATTTAAACATTATATTTCATGTCGTTTGATGTAGGCCACAGTCACAAGCTCAGTGATTGGTTAAACAATATAAACTGTATGTGTATTAACAGCGGTTCGATCAATGGAAAATATTACCTTGACTTCGGTGTATTGCCTTCTCTTGTTACAAAATGATGTCTGACTTCAGCCATGACATTTCTATGAAGACAACAAGTCTATGGATGAAGTGAATTCCCAGTGGGAATCATCGTATAATGATATTAGTTTAGTAGAATCACATGCTAGCTGGTGACCACCATCTGAATACACTGACCATCGCAAAAAATCTGGTGGTTGGGTGGTGGTGGTGGTAATTCTGTACTCATCGTAATGCAGTTAGTTGGCTTCTGATCCACTTCTCGCATTGCATACCAGGTAGAATTTCGTGTGATTCCTCACTAGTTTTCGATTAATATCAAATTGTGTTCACTACATATACTGGACACAGTCCGTCTTCATCAGTCTAATCAATATCGATTGAATGTTGAATATGTGAGCGTGTTAATGGTTTCTAAGTGGTCAGAATCAAACAACTCATGTCAGCTGGTAATTGTGGTATGAATATTTAGGGATTCCAGAGGAAGTTGTGATTAATTTTCACATTGAAGTGTGTAGTGTGCGAAATGATCTAACTCAATTCCATATGTTAACTTATGTTATCAGATCGTCCAGAACGTGACCGAAAATTTGAGTCACTTGAGACGATTTGACTGTGAGAGATGAGTCTATCCAGGTACACAGGTGATAAGCTGTTTTGAATGGGGAGGAGAGATGTCTCCAATTTCGATAACATCTATCTAGCTAAGAAACACCTCTATTGTTTCATGTGAGTGGAATCTGACTGGTCATATCAGAGAGTGGGGGACAGCGTCATGGTATTATGCGTGCTGCCTCGGCTACCACTTCTATCCTCGTGCTCACCATAACCTGAATATTTCCGGTTATCAAAGGAAATCGTTGTGGTGAAATTTCACTAAATGATCCATTTGATTTTGTTGTAACTGATGGGTCTCAGCTTCTTCATCTGATATACTATGAACCACCGTGTAATTCGTGAGCAGATTCCCTTGATAATCATCAATCTCCTGGTATACAAAACGGAGAAAATACTCAATAACCTACACTATTGAATTCGTCTACAATAATTTCACGACTTTGTATTAGATTTTTGTATTCCTATACGTTCCCAGTGGAACGTAGAGCTTCAAGCTAGAGGCTTGAACTTTCTGTAGCAGTGTTGATTTCTACAGGATGGGGTTGCTAGCCTCCTGCCCAACCTTCCCTCTTTGCCAGTTCTATTACTAGCTTAGCGTGGTAAAGGAGTGCGTTGGTCAGGGATCAAGCCTCGGAACATGTGAATGGTCGGCGAGCGTCCTAACCGCTGTGCCACCGACGCACAATGTCTGAAACCTTGAAGGAACTCATGTCTATTCTGAGATTCGAACCCACGTCACCCAGTGCTGCAGTCAGAGACGTTACCAGTGAGATAATGGGCCTCAATATTCCATTACTGTCTGCATTCTTCGAGAATGCTGGAACTTCTCATAAATTGTGACTGCCAGTAGTTGTGAGAGTTTAATACTGTGTGAAAGAAGTCGTTTGTTTACATTTTTGGATAAAAAATTCGCCTAAATAGAGAAGTTCGATGACAAAAGTGTCTACTAGAGAGCTCTCATAATAATAACGCAGATTGGTGTAAACACAAGTCTACATACATAGTCAGTCTGACAATCAATCTCTTCTCTTCTCTTCACTTGTCTGCTTCTCATCTTTTCCAGATGTTCAGTTAACATCACCATCACATGTTGACTTTATACTCTGAACCTTCATACGTGTCCTGTTAACTGGAGTGATTTCATGAATACTGAATATGGTGATGGCTGTTTTCGAATTATTGTTAGTTTTAGATGTACTTTGATCTGTGTACTAGACTCTACACTGCATGAAATCACCATTTGTTCACTGAAGTGAAACACCTGCCTGTTACTCTTTGCCTTCAGGTAGTTGGAGGCGATTGACAGAGAGAAAGAGACTAAGGTTTCGTGTTAAGTGACAGTCGTCAACAAGGCGTATCATCAACCTGGAAGATTAGAACCCATATCACCCATCGCTGTGGTCAGAGATGTTATCAGTGTTAGCCCACGCCAACGCACACCTGATATCTATGGTCGGCCTGCGAAACTTGGGCTACCGATATCCACGCTGAAAATTCCATACTTGTACCAAAAATACGGTGTGCAATCAAGCTGTAATCAAAAACAAAATAAAAAAACAAAAATGTGTTAAGATGTGAATAAATGTTGAGAAGTGAAATTCACATTACTCGTTTCATTCAAAATTATCCAACTGTTCAGTCGTGTGGAATGTGTAGAATGATAAGAATTTTCTAAATAATTTTGAAATTTTGGTTTTCGAGATTGTGAGAATTTCAAGAGGAAACAACCTGAATTAAGAGACGACCAGGGAGGAAGACAGAGTGGACAGATTTGTCGCCTGAATTTTCAGTTCTACACTGATGTGTACTTGCATAATGTCATCAGGAGTTGTAGCCCACCCACCACCACCAGGTTGTGAGGTGAACACGTTACGATTCATCTTGTAATCCTGTAATGTATGAATGTGATACTGGCATCATCACTATAAATAATCTCAACAGGAGGTTGTTGATTGATACTGGGTTAATCGTATTCACGTCATATAATATTAATAATAATCATAATAATAATAATACGCATTTTGAAGATTTGACTAGTAATACGAAGGAAGAGAAATTGTGAAACTCTTAATCTTAGATGATACATCATCTCCGTAATATTAGTCTTGATTTGATCTCTGTTAAGTCACTCACCTTTATTCCTACCGCTGTATGTTCACTTTATTTCAGAAAGTTATAAACGATGAGTTTCTTTCATTTATCGAACACCTTGCTGATCACTGTCTTTTGCACTAGTTACCACAGCTACTAATCGACTGAATAATAATAATTCCACCTTGGGGTAAACAGTTTGTTTCTAGGGTGTTCAAATGAAATGAAGTTTAATAACTGATTTGTAATTCAACTTTATTTGTCAGTAAGGACACAGGATCTTACAATGACTTTGGTGACTTTCACTGTCGATTTCGTCAGTGAGTGACATCAGTCAGAGTAAAGAACCACTGAAAACGAGGGAGAACCGGACGACTGCACTCTCTTTGTTCGGTTCTCGTCATAAGTGGATGGATTCCCACGTCCCACTCAGGGATGCAATCGAGGACTAGGACTTTCAAGTTATAAGCTAAGTCACTGGTGGAAATCCAGTGACGTGTACATTTCCACTTGTGGTGGGTTTTATGTCACTCACATTGTATGGTCTCCGAAGGATCAGTTAATTTCCGAATCAGTGAAAATCACTACTTTGCATTTTATGAATGTTGGAAACGTGATGGAATATCGCCTACATTCTAATTCTATTTGACTTAATTCTCACTAATATCGAAGACTGTTGATGGCGATCGGAAATGAACTGTCCTGTTCCCAGATATAAAAACATCTCCTCAACTCCTATCCTGGACTGTTTGCATTTGTGAAAGAAATTCATACTTCACAGAGAGAAACAATTTCAACTTCCGGTATACATGACTACATGCTTGTATACTCACTCACTTGTCTCCACCGAAAACAAATCAATGCTAATGAACACAACTGAATCGAATTTATGTCTGAAATATCGAATAACCAACAGGATTTCAATATAGTTAATCAATGAATGAAAAGTAAATTATATCCGATACCACAACACCCCTCAGAAAGCATACTATTATGAAAGCATAGCTCCTCTATTCCTTGTTGGTTGAATGTCCGGAATACAACGAATACTACTCACTTCTCTTTGATGACATGATGTCGAGCGTGAAACAGTTGGGAAGCTGCTACACAACTATGTGAACTGTGATGACAATCTTCGTCAATCTCATCCGACTGATATGTGATGATGATACATCGAGTGGAATTGACAACGGAAATGCCACCTATGTATGTCGAGTGGAGAGAGGACTAGTACAAGGTTATTTGCTGTCAGCGATGATCCTCGCGATTAAGGTGAATTGAATGATGCTGCAGGAGGAGGTGGAGAGTGACTGACGCCGTTCATCAAAAACAGCAACGAGTACCAATGACATAGGCGGGGAAAGATTTCAATCAAATCATCTCTCCCCAAAACTATGACACTGGGAGCACCGTATCAACTACCGGTGTCAAGGATGACAGAGACGAACACACAAAGTGTGTAGAACTGAAAACAAGAGACTTCTGCATAAATTGGAAAGTGATGTGTCTATTTTATGCACTCAGAATGAGGTAGGAGACACGAATATACAACGTGAACAACGTGAATTCAGTACTACAATATGACACTGGGACATAGTTTGACGTAACAAAGCCATTTCAAGTATTGGTTTTGTATGAATTTCATCATGAGTTGACATCAGAGAGGGAACTGTTGGAAACCAGCTGGGAGCACTGGACAACCAGGTGTTTCGTCAGACTAGTTTGTGACATTCGAGCTGTTCACACACACCGCCATGCATCGAACCCACGACCTACTATTCCCAAGGTGAGCTCGTTTAAACTAGGCTGACGAAATAGCTGGCTGTCCAGTACTCCAGTTCTGGTTTTCCAGTGCTTCAACAACTGATGTCAGCTCATGATCAAATCTTGAAAACAAAAGCATTCCAATCACAATTCTGTAGACAATAACTAACGACTGACTTCACTTCACACTGAACTTCACTTGTGTTATAACTGAACCGAAATCAACTCAACTGAATATATCCGTTCGCTGAGCGTGTTAATTAGCATAACGGTAATGAACTCGACTGGCACGCTAAGACGTCTATTTGTTCGTTGCACCTTCCGATTCGCTGAAGCAGGCATGTATCAAAAGACAGACACGGGCCTTTGAATGTAAGATATTGTATTTTGTACCACATAGTTTACGAAACAACACATGATATTTATACATCTTCTTCACAATAATAAAGTCGGCTCAAACATGAGAATGGTTTTAATCTTGTTCACTGAATAGATCGACATAGTAACTCCATCACAAGATAAATCACACGATTCGTGAGGAAGGAGGATATACTAATTTTTATGCGGGATACTATCATGGTGTCAGGTCTTTTGGAACGGATGAGCAAGGAAGATTTCTGGTGATGGCGACACAACCGAGAATCTATCAACCAACAAATGTGCTGGAGGAAATTAGGGTGTTCAAATTAAAACTGTGTAGTTTATTCAGAGGCATTTTACGCCAAGTAATCCAGTGGAACCAGAATGAGAAATGACGAGTTCATAGTAGGTGCCACACAGTGTGATGGCGAGATGATGTGTAGAGGTAGGGAGAGCGACCCATTCGTAAACTTGTCACGCAACCGTGTGTGATGATGATGCATCAACGGCGACAAACCCTCATATGACAATAATAATAATAATAATATTAATAATAATAATGGTTTTCTAACTGATTTCAATCCCTGATCAACTCGTAAAAACAAAACTAATCCTCACAAACCAAGTAAAGAAAACAATAAAAATAGAAGTAATATTAATGATAATAATACTAACACACACAATGATAACAGTGTGGAAAGAGGCCTAATCCACTCATGACCGACAGTGAAATTCAGCGATTTACTCAATGAACTCATCAAATATACGTACACATGCATGAATACAAACCCGATGAATGACACATCCTCAAATCATACTGACTTCATCACACTTGAAATAATTGAACTAGTTTGACTGATTATTGTTGAACTGATGTCGATGTATTCCTGATAACTGACTAGAAGTTGACGTACACAAGTCGACTGACTGAGTGGCTGTGATGATGCGTAGTCTATAGGGTTGGTGGTGTTATGCATGCATCGGTTAGGGTTTAGAGAGAGAATGTGAATACTGAGTAGCAGTAGACGACTTATCTGCGATTCTCACGTACACACAAGGGAAGATGATGGTAGGTGGTAGGCAGGTGAGCTTGTGGCAGTCAGATTATGAACACGATATCACACAGCCATCAATTAAAAACTTTCTTCATTATAAAAGCCACCATGCGAACAAAAGCGCAAGGCGGCTTACAAAAAATTATTGAGTGTTCGAACCTTCAAACCTGAGCCGATTCGACCTAATCACCTGTAATAAAATCATCTACCATACCACAAATCAACACTTTGCAAAATTATCACAAAATTCAATTCCAATGTCGAAATTGACAATCTCATCACCACAGTCACTCAAAATGCTGTATTTCATCACACTTTCGTGAACAGAATATTTCCTAATCTGACATATTTCGAAATACACACACCCAATCATTATACTACTTAAATGAATGATATGAGCGACAATGTACTCATTCGCTGAAAAGTTATCATTCATTCATCAAACGGAATCATTGATTGATTCATTAAGTTTAGTCAATACATGGCTCAACAGTCATACTCACACACACACACCTCACGCATACGCTGTCACCTACACACACACACACACTCACATAGATTGGTCACACTGTCTTCACTCACGAATAAAGTGAATTTAGGTGTATCCTGCAGATCAAATGTTGTGATGGTGCTTGAAATGGAAGCAAGGTGGGAATGAAGGAAGGAAAAAAGGAAGAAGGCACTATCATCAATCAAGTGAAGCGATTCACCTCACAAATTCCTTCTTCTTATGGCTGCATTCTCAGTGTCACAATGATCTAATCTGTGTGTCTACTTAGTTTGCTGTTTCTACGTGAGAATTATGTCGATTGATGATTCCAATTAAGGTGACGGTAGTGAGTAGACTGAATGTTGACAATGATTACTGATGGGTGTTGATGACTGGTGAGGAAGATGCCCTCACTGCCTGTCATGATGATGAATAGGTGTTTTCATGGATGTTTCACTTGTTGTTGTTGTTGTTGTGCTTCGTCACTCACTCACTCACTCACTCAACATTTCGTCTTGTTCGCAGACGTATTCTGCGATTCCATATTTCGTCGATATGACAATGCATTGATAAAGCTTTTGGCCACAGATGTAGGTGGCTGAATGTGAATGATCCAGTGTGACGGAGGAATAGAGGTGAAGCCCTATTCACTAGAATACTTATATATCAATTATGCACACAGGTTGTATACATTCATTTCATTTAACTACAGTCAGTAAGTTGAGCAACGGCTATTTTCATCCGATTCCCTTCTCCCACTCGTTCTTCTTCCACCTCAAATGTCTCTATTTCATTACTAGGAATTAATTCAGACACACACTCATACACACACACACACACAACATTGTCTCTCACTCAGATTACTTCTCACAACATCCACATCACACCCTACCAATCACTTTCAAGTTTCACACAATCAAATACACTGAAGACTGATATAAGTAGTTGGAAATCACTAACATCAAGCAGTGATGCTCGGTAGCTTGATGAAACCGACTTAGACAGAGGACAGTCCATCCGTTCCTTCGACACAGAGCTCACGTCGTTTTCATCATCATCATCATCATCATTATTATTATTATTATTATTATTATTATTCTTAATGAAGCAAATACGAAGAATCTAAATTCATTATCTTCTATCGTGTTTGGAAATACCGTTTGGGCTCACCATGTTGGGTATGATGATATACACTGAATGTTGAAATAGGCTGATGGTATCACTGTATATCGCTAATTGACAGGAGATAGAGTTCATGGACCATCCACTGGATTCCACCCCATTGTGTGTCTCAATAGCAAAAAAACTGACTTCATATTATGTAATTCTTGCTTTCTATTGCAGGTGGAGTTTGAAACTAGTATGAGGCTCTCCATATTTCTCCGACTGATGTCAACCGGTGATGGGAATCGAAGTTCATAATGTAGCGGATTCAAAAGTGAGGAGGACATATCCTACAGAGAAATGAGTCAATCTTCTCCCAACATCCTGTGCATTAGTAGAGTGAAAATCGTCAGTTAACCTTCATGTATTACCTGATTCCAACAGTATATATCAGATCACATGGACCTACTGTCACAAATACGCTGAGAGATCAGACACAGTGACGCAGTTTGGATTTGGTTGAGCATGTACTGATGAGTCTTAGGTTAGAGAGGATGAATAATCTGATTGTCACGGTCACCAGCCACCCACTGAACACTGGATACAAGGTAGAAACACCTGAAGCACAATTTTCATGGTCGGAAGAATGTACTTACTCTGACAATGTTATTATGCAACTGCGTTTATTCGACTGCACCATGCTGTTGTCCTTCTCTTCTGTTGTTTTTCACGTTAAGTGAAGTTTTTGACCCTCCAATTCCTACTCACTGCATACTACTATTTCCTGTCACTCAGTAACCACTAACTTATCTAAGACATTGAGAGAAACTCCAGTTTTTCTCACGTTCCTACTCTCATCATATTTTCTTTCTTTCTATGGGAATCCCATTTCGACAAGATGCATATTCGTGACATCTCCAAATAACTCATCATTCTCAAGGTTTCCTTTTCTATAACATCCCTATACTGTTTATTACTAAAGCATTAATTCACATTCATGAAGTAATGTATGGTAAAACTGTTTGTGTCAACTGTTAAATGTCGTGCACAACTAAAGAGAACCAATGGCGAGAAAACGGAGACATGTTTTTCTGCTTCGACATGTGTTCCCGTTGTTTCCAACTGAATGAAGGAGAACATTTATAGGAAGCCCATAGTCCTAATGTATCAGATTTTGCTACCAGCCATCTCGTTACAGATATCTCATTTCTGAGACCATTGTTTTCTAATATCCACCTCGTCATCTGAATGTATATACTAAAGTAATCCAGAGATATCCCTTGTACATTGTGAATTATACAATTTCGCTAAGAATATAATGCAAGAAATACTATAAATCTGTAATCAGATGAAGAGAACCAATGACAAGCAATTGTGCTTGTATGCAGAAGTCTTCAGTTGTGTTAATCTCCTGAATCATGAAGCCTCAGTGAAATTCCCTTTGATTTTTCTATTTCCAAGGAGAGGAGTTAGTGGAATGTTATCCTCGACTAATTTCCATTTGATGTTCTCATTGATATCAAAGCAATAATACAGTCAAACATTAGACATTCGAAGCAATGAACGACTCAACAACTCCGAAGTTCCCTTGAAGCGGAGAAAATCAGGCTAATTCGGGTGAAGAAAAATGTTCAATGAAGTGCAAGAACATCAAACAGATTCTCATTTTGGAAACGCCACAAGAATAACAATCACTCTCTCATATTCCAGTCTAGTCACTCATTCGGACAACTTTCATCTAGGCTGAGGAGGTAACGTCATCAGATAGGATTTGGGTTCAATGACAGAGATAGGAGTTACGCTTAGTATTCGATTTCGAGGTATTTCGTCTGCATTTAATCTTGTTTGTTCAGTGTTGAGTGAAGTATTACTAATCGATAACAAATTTTATTTCTACCTTTCAAACCTCACAATATCCCATTCAAATACGATTGGCAAATTTATTGTCAGAGAGTCATTGTCTCTTCAAACGTCATCACCTCACTCCTTGTCCACCTCCAGGGATATAATTTGAGGAATAAATTTTCCATTGATCACTACATCTCATGTCCTCTAAGTTTTACAGAGTTCATTCCATAGTGGTGAATGAGAACACGCGAATTTCACATTAATTCACATTCATATAAACCAGCTAATCTACTAGAATTTTTCAGATGACGTATTTTTCTATGAAGGAAGATGAACGCAGATAAGGAAAGTTTTCATTCATCTCTCTCTGAATTTGTGGAAAGTTATGTCTCTTTCTTTGCTGGACTAGAATTCAATGAAGAGTAATTTTATACAGTTTCTCTGGAAGAAATAATTCACTCAGAGTATTCGAGACACAGTTTTGTATTCACGTGGTCCTGTTGATAAAATCTGATGTGAGAACTACAGGCAACTCTTCCGTGTAGGGAGTCACTGGTGAGCACTAGATTGATTTTGAAGTGTTGGTTTGCAGAGATTTGATTGACTTGGTTTGAAGCACCATCAAAAATCGGGGAGTACTGGACAGCTGTTCCATCTTACTTTGAAAGTTGTCATCAGTACACATTTTGGATCACACTAGGGATTGAACCCAGTACCTTCAGCCTACAAGGCCGCCCCATCAGTCCTAACTTCCGTCCATAAGATTCACTTCAACTGAGTAAGCTGTACAGATAATGCAGTAACCGTGATCCAAAACAAACTGTAGTAGACAAGAGAGCGAGAACTTGACCAAACTCTGCTTCAGTATGCGTTACTTTGATCTAGTCTGTTTGATTGCAATTGATTCCTCAAATCACAATAAATTCAGAGTTCGCTGTGGATTCAATCTTCAGAAAGATCAGTAGATATCCACGAGGTATTTAGTAATCGTGCTTTGTAAGTATCTCCTTCGCTTTTGACTTTTCTCTATACTTTCTCAGGAAATAGGATAAAGGCCTTCTGTTGGTGATTGTAAATTTATCAACACAGATGGAGGTGAATTGCTTCACTGAGATTATTGAGAGTACATCCCAGTTAGTAAACATAACTCTTCGTTAAACTCTTTGTTCAAGGCTGCACAGTTGATTGCTTTAGGACAGCATGTTGTGCTAAATATTTAAAACTCAGGTCACTCAACATCTAATTTATCTGATTCTGAAGTGTAATAATACACTGTGCTTACACAAAGAGAGCAATACAGAAACAACTGCCATTCAAGTAAGAAAAACTGCAGACTGACTTTAACTGACATGCTGTCAAGTCATTCAAAAGCCATAGGATGATGAGCGAACCAGTATTTGGACATATTTATTCTAATGCATTTGAACAGCCCAGCTACGTGTCGGTCAATTGCAGTCGAAGAACATACTGATCAGTATTGACGTGTTAGAATAAAATGATTAATGAATCACATTCACATACAACATATGAGAGGATGAAATACAACAGTCATGCATGATTTGTATTAAGACGACGATTAATCAGATAACATGGACGACAGACAGGGATGAATCATACTGATATGTGAGTTGTCAACATGTCTGGCTGTCTATGACGCACCGAATGTATGCTCTCCCACTTAAAAAGAAACCCAATTTGATGTTATGCATCAAAAAATAGCAGCCACGTGATATGACCGGCAGTAGGATCTAGCAGACAACAAGGCATTCGACACAACTAATAGCAAACGATATTTTGGGAAGTCATTCGAAGGAATATGAGAGGATTTTCTGAGTAAACTAATATTTGGATGGATGTATTCCAATGTATTTGATTAACCTATCAACGTGCTGTCTCATTCACAACGTCAATTACCACAAGATCAATTCCTCCAGCAGGCAAAAACAGAAATGTGTATCTCATCTGACCATGGCTGTCTTAAGACTTACCAACCAATATGAAGAAGTGCGAGACAAGAGCATTTCCAGAAGGGTGAGATATAAGTAATCGTGAGTCATTTCATGATTGTAGGCTGACTAACATCGTGGGGAAATCAGGCATAATTCAGGGTATATAACAACATTATCATCTCAATCAAATATGAAGAAGTGTCAATCAATCTTCTCCAGTAAACACGGATTGGAGTCAGATATAGGTGGAGGAGGGTTCCACGTGGTAAGTTAGTGTTTCCCAGCCAAATTATTTAATCAGTGAGTGAATAGTCACATCTGTGAAACACGAATTCAAAATTTTCTTTATAAATCTATGTCATATGGAGTCAAATTCAGTGGATCTCGAGTGAATTCAGAAATTATTGTCTCAAGAATCAATGATCAACCACCCAGAGGCTACCTACCTCACTGAAATGAGAACAAATAATTCGATATGGGAGTTCACGAACAAACACAAACACAAACCCACACACACACTCACACATGTGGACACGACAAAGACAGAAAGATGGATTGACAGAAGACGGAAACCAGTTGACTATTTCAATTTCATCAATAAAGAGTGAAACTGAATCAATCAGTCAATCAATCAGTGAATAAATGAGAGTGGAATTCAACCAGGAAATTCCTCTCCTCTTTTAATTGGACAATCGAAAGACGATGGAGAAGCCGAAAAATTAGAAATCAAAATGAAGCAAAAATTAATGAGATAAAAATTTGAAATGGGAGAACGTACTCAGAAGAAATATACCTTTCTCGCGTTGGAAGGTAAGATATATGCATAGATATATAAGCAGAAGTTAGGAAATATTTTACAATTGTAGAACAATCACGTATTCATTGTCTGTTGAATGTCTATGTTGATAGACACTTGGTGTGCATATGGCACTGTCAGCCAACCTCATCCAATCGGTTGAAGTTTATATAGAGATATATGACAAATATGTCAGGGAACTTCGTTTCCTCAGGTGCACGCTTGTATTTTCAAAGAAACTGACACTTCATTTAAGTTAGAGAGTGAGCAGTGGTGAAGGAGTGGACAATTTCTAAACCTTCGAGAGAACTGTATCGCATCTAATTGATGAGTCCTGAACAGGGAGAAATAAGCTTTATCATTTCCACTGCTAACCAATTCTCACAGGATAACTTATTTTCGCGAACTCTGTGTTATCAGTCTGAAAAGTCATTGAGGAATGAGCAATGTCATGTGTCTCCCTCTGAATCTCCGTGTTGACTGAATTCTGTCAGTCAGAATCGCGATATAGAATAGAATAATTAAGAATTCATGAATACTGACTGACTGAACTACCGACTACCTGACTGACTGGCTGACTCAGCTTCAACATAGAACTTTGTAAAGACGTGCATCATTCCAGCCTTCCACACTCAATATTCTACACAAATGGTGGGGTAAGGAATAGAAAGCGGTTGGAAAATAACTACGATGAACAGAAATGTACAGATGAAATGATAGTAACCTGGATGAACGTGAGGCTGTAATGGATGAAACAGAATGCATTTGCTTCACAAGGATCGAATTTGAACCATATCAACAGTGGTCTCCAAACACTGATTCTTAACACCCTGAGAACCACACAACGAGCCACTCTACACCTCCTTATATTGCTGGCTCAAACCAACTGTCAGATGCTTCATGAACTGGAAACACGTTGTTTTCCGACCACTCCTCACTATTTCCCAACCCAATCAAACCAGTATCTCAGCTAACATTGATCGTCATCAAAATATGCAGTACACAAGTCTTCAGTGGTCTAATACTGACAGATTGGCTACTCAAGGTGATGAAACGAACTGCTCACTGAGGTAATTCTAGTTAATGTATACAGTGAACTAACAGGAGTTATGATTCACTTGTGTGTTCCAACTACAATGGACTACACTAATTCATTACGGAGTAATTTTCTATTTGGTGGATGTATTGAGATCAGACACTATGAGCGAGATAGAGAGAGAGAGAGAGGGAGACAGACAGAGAGAGAGTGTAGTGAATACATAACAGGGTATGGTATGCGAATTAATGATGAAGAAAGAGAATATCAAATGAAATGATAATAGAAATGACTAGGAATTTGATTTCTCATAAAAATGAATCATTCATTCACTCACATTTATATTTCATGTAAATTAGCAAATAAATAAATAAATGTGAATAAGACACGGAAATACTCGTATTCGTGATGACGAGGAAGAATCAGTAGTAGTAGTAATAATAATAATGATAATAATAATACTAGTGAAGCTTTATTTCAGACAGTTTGTAAACATATATATGTCACAGAAATTTCCAGTGTATTTAGTTCCGAAGCATTTTCTCTTCATTCAGAATTTACAGAATAAATAGGTCAAACATCGGAATCACCACGAGACTACCAAAGTCTCAGTCAGACTGCTTCAAATTAAATAGCTTCCTGTCGGACATCAGTCAGTGGTCTAAACTAAATGGCCTCATGCTGAATCCCTCAAAATGCCAGACTGTCAACTTCTCCTTTAGGCATAAACGAGATCTACAAACACTAGTAAGCACTCATGATGCCTGTAGAATTGAGGGGACTATAATTGAAACAAAGTCTAATGCAAAATACCTCGGATTGGTTATATCTACCGACCTTACCTGGTCATCTCATATCCAAATGATTTCCAAGAAAGTGTTTCGTCTAACCTACTACATTAAGAAACTCAGACTAACTGGAGTCCCTCAAACTCTGCTTTCACAATTTGTCAACTCTCGTATCCTACCTATTCTACTTTACTGTTCCCCGTTAGTCTTTCCTGGGTTACTGAAAAAGGACTATACCATCCTGAGAAGGATGTTGAAGGTAGTTAGTAGGACTAGCGGTGTAAAACTCAGTCAGCTCGTCACAACATTAGTGGATAAGCATGCGAGAAATGGTCTAAAACCATACTCTCTGACCCCCAACACCCCTTCTATTCCCAACTCTCTCCTTGCATCTCATCAGGTAGAACCAGAAATCAGTACAAAATAATATGTGCTCGTACAACCAAGTATAGGAACTCAACGATACCATATTTGGCCAGCCCGTGTTCTAAGTGACAGAGACAATGTTAAGCGTGAAACCTATGACTTGCTTTGTTGTTAATAACATAATTTTGGCCCTTGTTATTTCCCCATTATACTCTCTTATTTGTACTCTATAGTGAACAACCTTCTTAAACATACTTAGCTCCTTAAAATTAATTATCGTTGGCTTACTTTTTTTGTACTTTACTCTATTCCTTCTTTTGTATATCTACTGGGTCCGACTATATTATCACTATGATTATTAAAAATTGTCCTGTCATTAACCATCATGTAATATTAGTTTTGTGGTTGTTCTTTGTTCGGCACTATATAACTGACAATCTTGTTTGTGAACGCCACTATCACCATCTTAAAAATTTTGTATTATGCATCATTACTAACACTACCACGACTAACACTGCATTAGTGCTGACAATAAAAAAAACACAACCTGAAATGTTTATTTTATGATTGTTTAGTGTTGTTCAATCAAATTAAGTGATCATCTTAGCTATTAACATTCTTAAGAACATCTCAATAATTTCTTGTATGATCGATCATAGGTGTCACTGTTCACCACGCATACACATATCATAGCTTCCATTACCCAGTACTGAAATATTTTTTTCACTATTAGTGTTTATCTTCCTTTCTACTTGGTATTTTTCATTTGCATTTTTTTTCTTTGTTATTTCTGTGTTTCGCTTTTTGGTTTATTTTTTTCGTGTTTTTTTATATTTATTTTTTTTGTAATACTCCTTTTTAATGTACGATGAAATTAGATGCAATATTGTAGATATGTGCTGAAAATTCCACACTGTACCACAAGTACTGTTTCTGGAATAAAGCGAAATTGTTATTGTTATTGTTATAATTGTTGTCTGTTTTCAATTTGTCATAAATACGTCTGTAATGGAGTGATCTGAATTTTGATCAATCGATCGATGACTGATGGCTAGTCAATCATACATTAAATCGAAACTCACTCATCGATTATTTTGAAAATGCTGACTGATATCAATCAATGAATTTTCAACGAATTCAAAAATATTGATTATATCGTGTTCCATTCAGTGAAAATATTTGTTCTGGCCAGAATTGAGGTTTCAGTGAGTGCACTTCATTCACTCCTCTGGACCTCTCTGTCACTGTCTCGGAGTCTCGGTGTCTTACTGTCTATCGCTCCCTCCTGTCTATTGACATTGAGCCGTAAGGTGGGCGGAATATGAAAGTAAACTGCACAATGAATGTGAGTGTCACAGATGAATATGAAGCAATTAATAACTGACTTGTTACCAACTGGTAACTGAGATGATAAAAGCTATGCTATGCTATTCTGTAGTTGATCAAAGTATAAGAAATAGTTTACATCCAATGACAAGGTGGTCTGAGTGATGTCGATTCGTGGTGGAATCGAGATTGAAATAAATCGAAATGCTTACAAAACCCACAAATTCTCGATATCAATCTCGTGTTGATGAGTGGCTATATGAAGCACGCGTGCATGCATGCATGGGTGTGTGTGTGTATATGTGTGCATGAGTGTGGTAGTTCTGAATCTCTCATATGAAGTGGTGACCAGTGGGGTGGAAGATGTCATGTCCACTCATGGATGACATTGGTTGTTAGTGTCTGTATATCGCGTATCGACAGAATTTAGGAATCATGGGCTACTGTATTCCACCAACTGAGTAACTGAGTGGTCCACCGACTAGTTCCATGCAGTGTATGATTGATGAGACAATGATTGTGAACCACTGAAGAATGTGAAAGTTTGACTTCAGGAAGAACTGTACACTGCTCAATGGTCACATGGACCAGTTATTTCAATCACCTCGTATACATCAGTTTCTACTGTGGAAATGGCTAGATTTAACTGATATACAGAGAATTTACTTGTTGATAGCGGTGAGTATATATCGGGTTTATTGCTAATCACTGAGTAATTTTTGCTCAAAATCAATATTAGGAGGAAGTTGTGTGTGTATGTGAGGAGGTGAAGAAACGCAGGATGTTGTCTTGTTTGCTTTCAACAACTACCATCGTTCTTTACAATTCACCACAGAAAAGGAATCTGAACTAAGTATTCTTTTTCTTGATGTGTGCCTTAGTAGATGTAATGACGGATCTCTCAAAACATCCATCCACCGGAAACGTACATGTGACGGATAACTAACTAAATTTCATAGTTGGGTGCCTATCTCCAGGATAAGGAACCTAATTGATTCACTCTGTTTTAGGAGAAGAAAAATTTGTGGTTCTGATTTCGTCGACACAGAACTTGACTTGTTAAAAGCCACGCTCGCAGAAAACGCTTACCCGGACCAATTTATTGACAGTAACATGAAAGATAAGTAGTCGAAACTGGTCACCAACTCAGTTCCAAAGAAAACCTGATTCATGAACTTGGAATTCACAGGTGATCAAGCTTCAGATATGCTCAACAACGGTCTATCTAAAGCTGTCAGTAAGACGTTGTTTGCGACAAAATTACAAATGACGCTCACCAACCGCGGGTTGTTCCTCATCTCTGTAAAAGACAAGCTCCTCGTCTGGCCATCTCCATGTGAATCTATCAATTCACCTGCTCTTGTGGAGCTCTTGGTCGTAGTCAGAGGACGCTTTTCACACGGATACGAGAACATATTCCAGCTGAATGGTTTGGTTGTACAAGGGAGAAACGAATTGTGTACGAAGCTGTATTCCAGCACACCTGATCGACTCCCGTCACTCATCATCTACAGAATCCATTCTAACTTTCTGGCCGCGTTTCTCTTCGTTACAGACTTCTAAAGACAACAGAGGCCTCGCGACTTCACGACTTTAAGCCACACCTTTGTGTACAAAAGAATTATGTACAATCCCTACTTCTGACTTGGCCGTAGAGGGATAGACGTTTATTTATTTATTTTGTTCATTTAGTTATTCTATGTACTGTTCCCTTATTAATACGATTACTATTATCACTACTATTATCATTCTCACTCTGAATTCTTTCCGCTTGTCACACTCATCATTCTAAATCCAATATCATAATGTTTGTTGTCTGTGCAATAATGAATTCTATCGTATCAAATTTCACATCATATTATGT